>CM076570.1:1137338587-1137535149 GCA_034641835.2 Pinus albicaulis | reverse complement strand
TTGTTGCAATATCAACATTAATAATTAGTAAATTAGATATTGTTAATAGGTAGAAATGATATGTGATGAAAATATTTTGGATTTGATGATATGTGGAAACCTTTAGGAGATGTTAACATATGGAATGGATTTGGTCGTGTGTAGGAGACATTGAACGGAGAAGTTCTTATCCTTGTTTTCTGCGAGCAATATTTTTGTTGTCTTTTATTTTCATGAAACGATCGAAACTGAATGTAAGGAAAATTCGGAGATTCTATAGTGAAGGGACTCTTGAAATTACTGTGAATGTGAGGCCTTGTCGTTCAGTTTTTCCAATGTCTATCGTTGCTTTTGGCAGAGTCATACCTTGAGATTTATGTATAGTTAATGCCCAAGCCATTTTTAGTGGAATTTGCGTACGACCGTTTCTTTTTATTGCTAGAATAAGCAAGTGAGTGGGGTTTGTTTCATCCCAAGCATGCCCGATGTGTTTTGGAAATTCAACAACGACAAATGTTGGAAGTTGTGGAGGTGAAGTTGATTCTTTGTAGAAAATGGATATGATTTCCTTGAGGGAACCATTAATAAGCCTTCTTGAAACCCAAAGGTTGGAAGTTAGCATTACTTTTTTCCCTTTGCAGAGGTAGACAATTCGCTCGATTTTCTCCTCGTCGGAAGAGAAGTTAGAATATGTGTTGTCGTCTTCTGCGATGGATCTTGCAACTGGAGTGTTTAAACATTTTATCATTTGCTTGTTATGATCCAATGTTTGAGAATTTTTTGGAAAAAGATGCATGGAATCATGGAAAGAATGTATTTCATCTTCAGACAAGAAAGAGTTTGTTCACGTCATAAGGATGTTGTAGTTTTCAATTGTTGGATTTTCATTTCTAATGTTTTGGAAGATGTTTCTGAAAGTAACTTGAGCACTGTTCTCACCTTGTTGACGAAATATTTTGTCCAGTGTGATGACTGTGTTGAATGTGTTCCACAATGCGGTTCCATGACTTGTGTCTTCATATAGTGGTATGTCTTTGAAGGGCAGTAACTGGTCGAGATCACCAACTAATATAATGGAACAACCGCCGAATGGAAATTTTCTCTTTAATGGAAATGCTTCTCGAAGACGTTCATCAATATGGCTAAGAAGCTTAGGTCCAATGAAGCTCATTTAATCGATTAGTATGTACCTGATATGCTTAAGTTCTTCTTGGAATTTTGCAAGAGCATTGCCTTCTAATGGTGTAAGATATTTTATTGAAATGTGGAGGGCGGCATGGATTGTCGATGCTTGTATGTTGAATGTTGCAACACTTGTAGGGGATAGGAGCATGATCGGTGAAGGTTCTGAGCTGGAAAGTGTTATGAGAATTTCTCTAATGCAATTTATAAGAAGGGATTTCCCAGTTCCAGGAGTGCCATGTATTATCATTCGTAGAGCAGGTAAGATATCCTTCTTACTGGAGTTAGTACAAATAATATTCAGAGTTTTTTTTTGCATTGGAGATAATGAGTTAATGTGCGTCAGAATATCTGTATTTGTTTGAATAATGCGATGGACAGAGCGATTATTCTCAATGAATTGTGGGCCTATTTCTTGGAGATGCAATGGGATAGTGGTATGATTCCAGTTATGGTTGTCATCAAAACCACGAAGCCCAAGCATTTGAAGGTCATTTATGAGTAGTTCATCTGTAGGGTACAACTGAGAGAGTAATTCCTATTCATTTAGGTCCATGGTTTCTGGAGGATGGAATTCATGAATATTTGAGTTATCATTTTCAGGAGGATCAATATCAAATAGTGTGTAGTGTTGATGCCAAGGTTCGTAGAATGGACGAAATGCTTGCCAGTTTTTGATAAATTCTTCAGCAAAATTTCCTTTGTCATGGGCAATATGACGAAATGGTTTGTAAAGCATAAGTTCAACTCTACAGAAGTCAGCATAGGAAGATTCGGTTGTGTATGGTATTGAGTAATAGCGTGGTATGATACAAAGAATTGCTTGTTCGGGTCTTTGTTTCCATTTGTTTGTCTTACGACGGGGATCATATGACCATGATCTTGCTATTTCTATAAGTGATGTGGATTCTAAGGCAGATGGGTGATCGATGTATGTATCTATGAAGTGTGGTGATGGAGGAGTGGTGGTGTTATTTTATGGAAGGCGCATATAGATTTGTTGGCTTACATTTAAAGGGAAGAAGGGGCGACTACACAATGTTAATGGTATTTTTTGTATCATATGACAGGTTTCTTGTGCTCCTATGTCACGATCGATAAGAGTTTCTGCAAGGAATTTCGAAATGCAAATGTTGTTGGGTCAACATTAAGTGAAGCGAGTACAATTCTACGTAGCATGTCATGGAATGTTTCAGATTTCTTTTCTTCTTTGGATGCATATTTCGCAATATATTTCTGAACGGCATGGATTGAGAGAACTGGTTGGCAATCAACATTTGCATGCCATATAGATAAGATGGTAGGGTTATGGGTATTTAGTTGATCATCATTGCGAGCGGGGGTGTATGTATTTTGGCCATTGGAGTCAATGAACAAGGAGGAATGTGCATGTAATTCCCAAGGTGCTCTATATCGACATTCAAATGAGGAGCCTTTTTTTCTGAGACATGTGTTTTCAGTGCATTTCGTATGTCTCTCAGTGCAATTAATAAGTTGGACATAATCATTAAAAGGATTGTTTCTGAGAATATCTGACGTGGACAATAAGCAAGGGTCTTCTAAATTTGTTTGAAAAATTGATTGGTTAGAAAATGTAGAAATCCGAGGGTTCCAAGATGATATGTATTTGTCGAAGAATTGTTTAATACTATCAATTGCTTATGTATTATCCCAATTAAGAGTTTCCATATCAGGTGCATTTTGTATCCAGAGGAAGCCATGGATGTGTGTTGATCCTCTATGTTGCCATTCATACCTTCGAAGGATGTATTTTTGTTAGAAAATTTTGAGTTAGATGGAGTTTGATGTATAGAGAATTATGAAAGTAATGTGGTAGAGTGCATACCTGTACCAGTAGTCTTTTGTTTGCAAGTGTTTCTCCAAGATAACTTCACGAAATATTGTGAATCTATGGTGCATATATAGTGATGTTAAGTGGGGGTTAGAGATAATGTTATCATTCCTCCATTTGTGTTGTTTTACAACATCAGGAGGTGGAATTCCTAGCATGATTGCATGAAGATCAGGTCATTTTGTATCAGCTACACTTAATGTGAAGAAGAACGTTGGGTATCCGAGTTGAGATATCATGTCTATCAGTTCATTTTTAGCTTTGTGCCAAAAATATCTTGTGCCACATAGAGAGCTACCGAAGCGCATCACTTGTTCTGCCAATTTGTCGTCTGGAATTTTTTGTAATCGGACGTTCAATTCTTGGATTGATGTTGGGAAGCCATATCCGATGTGTTTTTTTACAAAGAAGGAGTTTTTTTCTTGAATGCGATTACGCATCATGAGATTGTATATGTAGTAGCGAAAGTGAGGGTGCTTGTTGAATCTGTTATCGTGGTAATGTAGAAGATGAAGTGTGTATTCATGTAACTGCACTACCGTTATTCTTGGTTGATTTGGTAGTGCAGCTCCTGTGGGGAATAGGGTTGGGAAAGCCATAGAGAGGAGACCTTCTGTGTTGTATTCATTGATTGGGGATAGGCCTATTGGTGGCCATTGAATTGTAGTATCAGAATGGTGGTTGTATGCATGTAAATAATGTCGTATTTCTTGGATTTCTGTATTTGTATTAGGACTAGTGGGAATGAATGATAATGTATGGTGTGGGTATTGGTTTACGGAATCTTCAGTGGGGCAAACTAGTGTTTCGATTGATAGTTGAGAATTTGGATCTATGGTATTGGAATGGTGAAAGGATGAGGAGATATCGGTGGGGAGTTCTGGTAAGGATGCTAGTGCATTGTTATCAATGCGAGCATTCCTATAATAAGGATCACTGGTCAATTTGTATTCTAATGCGGCGAGAACACGATGTCTACTTATAATGCAATCATAATCTTGATGGTCATTACTTTGACAGGAATGATTAAAATATCCAAGTCTTCAACACGTCGTGGCAACATGCATGTTATTTCTGTAATGTCTTGCGGAAAGAAAATTGTGTGGCCAATGTATTTATATTGGCCACCACGTTCATGTGTTACTTGGAGGATAGGGTTAACCCTGGAAATAAGCATTTATTCTATTTGTGAAAGAGCAGCCAGGACAGGTGGTTGAGGACCAGGGTCCATGTTGTTTGATAATAAGAAATTATGAAAAAAAAATTCAGACATGCATCTGTAGCAACAATAGTTTTGGTTCGACATGCAAATATGGATTCTGGATAGGATTCAAGACAAATGGAGCATGGTGATTTAGGTGCAATTTTATCAATTCTTGCACGGAATTCACATTGTGCATCATTAGTATTAACGTTGTTGAAAGCATGTGTAATGGAGGGAGGGGTTGAATGAGCTATGGATGAATTTGATTGAGCATCATTATTATAAACATTGTTGAAATCATGTGGAATGGAGGGTGGTGGTGAATGAGCTCTGGATGAATTTGTTAGAGCGGGTTGCTGAAAATATGGACGACTTGAAAATTTGGGAAGAGAATTGCTTTCGGAGTGGGAATTGTCTAATGGAAATTGTGAATTTGCATCGTATGTTCTTGACGATGAATATTGAGTTTTCTTTTGCCTGTTGTTTGTTTGGGAATCTTTGAGGGATTTTTTAGCATGATAAGCCTCATGTCAACGTGCATTTATTCGTTCTTTATTTGCTGCATAGTATCTTCGCGCGCGTTCATCATTAGAAGTAGTAGACATTTCGACAAGTTAATACACCTACACGAAAGAGAGGTGGAATGACAATGTTAATTGGAGAGACAGCAACCATGTTATTGTATGGAAGGGGAAAAAAAAATTGAATTTTACAATTTATTTTTGTTAATATATTATTAGAACAATGTGTTTGAAAGTAAATTTTAGTAATTTGTAGCTATAGAGGAAGATAATAATATGTGTAACGTGTTGATAACAATATGTTTGAGAGAATATTTAAGTATTTTAGAGATGTACATGAAGATAATTGGATATGTAATGTGTAAAGTTGCTTGATTTGTTAACAGAGAAAAAGTTAAAGTAATGGAATTACCTTAAATGAAATTACATACAATTATATGTTGTGTTGGAAAGCATATGAGTAAAGAATATGAGATATATTTGGAAAGGAATACAAAAGAATATGGTCTATAAACGTATTTTTAATTTAAAATAACGGAAATTAGGAATAACACAAAAGGTACTTGTAACGATATTTATCTATGATATTGAGATTTTATTGATTTCTTGAAGGATGTTGTTGCATTTTGTTGAGAATTGCAAGCTCTCTTCTTTGATGATAACACATTTCAAGCGTGTATGTCTCTAAATTTTTCTGTCTTCACTGATACTATGAAGATGTGATCTGTCCAGAGTGCTTTGGAGACAATTTCCTTTATTACATCACGATCCTCAGATAACAAATAGAAGTCCTTTATAATAACTCCAAGAATTGTAGATGTTGTGTCTTCGAAATAAACTGTTGAAACCAACTGACCAGTGTGATCTTGTACATCTTTCTTTATTAATAATCTGTAATCACAGTCAGTTACTTCAGTGTTGCATTTAGGGAAATACCATGTGCTTGCATTTTTTGGAATAAGTTTCTTCATGCCTTTTTTCTTATCAACAATAGATGGGCATGATAGATAGTAAAAATTATCCATCCATGTTTTTTTTATTGTTCCCTTGACTTGGTAGAATGCAGGTATCTCTGAGGACTCGATATTATAAATATCTGTAATCGTTATTTTTTTGGGTTGATGGCCAAAATAAGGTGAATATATTTTTGTTAGTGGTGTAGAAGTTGTAGTGGAACCTTCTTTTCTAAACCATGACTTTAGGATATGAGCCTCTTCAATGTTAGGATCTACAAGAATAATCGATCTTGTTGTAGTACCGACATTTTTTCCATTAACTTCAGCAACACAAGCGGACTTGATTGCTATGATGGGATTATTTCCTGTAGCACATAAGCTGGAAATTTCTTTTGATACTCCATAAAAATTACCTCCCCAAGAGGTTGCATCCATGTTATATCCAGACATGTCTTGAAGATTTACTGTTTGTTTCGTAACTTCTGAGTTGTCTTTTCTATGTATAGTGCATGGATTGGAAATGCTAGTAACAATACCAAGAACATCAACAATGGAATTGACATTTGTTGTTTTGATATCATTGATTGATTTTATATTGAAATGCACTGTTGGGTTGGATCTTCTTTCGTTGGGAACATGATCTATGGTAGATGTAGCATTTAGCAAAATTTCCCACTCATTGTTTAAGTGGTTGTATTGTTTATTAGCCATTTTCACATTACCTTTTGAGACAATGTACATATTTCCAACTTGGATTTTATCAAAGAAATAATCGGCAACGTTGTTGAAACATGTAATGTGTATTTCTCCACCTTCTGTATCATAGAGGTCGAAGCCAAACACTTTACCAGGACCATATTGATTTTGAAATTGTCGAAGAGGTGTCTTTCTTTGAACATATCCTTTTATGCACCAGTTTGAATGGTAAGGGTATATTTCTTTGATCGGAATTTTGACTGGTGTAATGGATGCAGTAGGAATGACAGAAAGGGTGTAGTGCCTTTTCAACGAAGGTTGTTGGTTCGATGAGGACGTAGCTTCTTCTTGAGAAGTGATCGGGATAGTCGGATTTTTTGGAATACCAAATAAAGGTGCAGATGTAGTACAAATTTTGAAGTCTAGTAGACTTATAGAACTACATGGTAAATGATAGTAATAAGAGCAATTGTTAGAGTTCAAAGTCATATGAAGGAAATATGTAAAGTTTAAATAAGAAATTTGTAACAAACTTACATTGATGGACCAATAGTTGAAGTAGTCCAACTTTTAACATGTATAATTGAACCTTTTTGAAGCAAGCTTGCTTCAACGAGGTCATTGAAAGTTATTGGAAGCATTAGGCACCTCATATGTGTGCCATCAGAGATGGCGGTGTGATATCGTACTGTTGAACTTTGCATTGATGTAATACACTCAAGTTCAACGATTTGTATCAATGATTGAATATGACTTTTCCCCGAGAGCATTGAGAAAATATCATTCTTAGTAATTTTTGTTGTCATTTTCTGAAAACAGAGATAAAAGAATAATTAAAATTGTTTATATGTGGTTTTGGGTTAGATGTATAGCTATGATTCCTATAGAACTACATGAGAAATTAAAAGGGAGCCGAAATGGATCATTAATAGGTAAATGTAAGTTAAAAAATAATGATTGTGTGAGTGAAAAAAATATAGCTATATGTAAAAGTAAAGGTTTTTTCAAAAATCATGGATGAAGCTATAGTTATTGTTTGAAAAGTTAGTTTTTGTAAATAAATATAAATTTTAATATATAAAAATTATGGGTCATTCGTAGGTAAATATTAGTTAAGTTAATGATTATGTTGAATATAAAAAAATAAATGATACAAATGTTGATGGTCTTCGAAATAAAAAAATGCCTGATAGTTATTATTTATAAAAATTTATATAATCTAATAAAAAAATGAATAATAAGAGTTAATATTGACCAAAAATTATATAATTTAATAAAAAGAGAATTGAATAGCCAAACTAAAGCTACTAATTCAATCTATCTATTAATCTACCTATATTTTGTTTTTGAATTTCAATATATCTACCTATATTTTGTTTTTGAATTTCAATATACACTTATATACCTCAATACAAGACAAAATTTAGATACATGAATCCATTGATATAGAACTTCAATAAATTTATATAAAAAGAGTTATGACTTGGAGTTATAAGGACGCATCATATAATTCAGTGCACTATAATATCTCCACATGAAAAATAATCCATGAATAAGAGTGCATGAAAAACAATTCAGAATCTATAATTCAGAGATATCCAGAATCTTTAATTCAAAGATAAGCTCAATCCAACTAAACCATAAGGATTGGGGTGCATTCTGATTATCTAAGGGCCCCTCCAAAAATTAAAATAGGGATAAACCCAGTTCATGCTTAAAGTGAGAGATGACCAACCATCAACTGAGCATACGAGTAAGGCATATGTAAATTTGTTTGATGACAAGTTTTTTTGATGGTGACTGACATTGTACATTGTGAAAAAATGTACAAGTCGTACCAACTGGCCAATGCATCATATAATTCACTGCACTATAATATCTCCACATGAAAAATAATCAATGCATAAGAGTGCATGAAAAACAATTCAGAATATATAATTCAGAGATAACCCAGAATCTGTAATTCAGAGATAAGCTCGATCCCGCCAAAATTCCTAATAGTTAAATTGTTCAACCAAAATAGTTGTTATGCAACCTGTTAATGCTTTGATAAGACAACTTCCATGGGTTGGGTTTGAATTTCAACCATTGAAATGGATCTAGGATTATGATTAAAAGTGAAAAAAAAAAAAACAAGTTTGATAAATAGGTTATCTTGAAGTTTTGAATTTAACTTCAGTTTACTTGTTACAAATCATTATGAATATCATCCCTTAGACCTATAAAAGGGAAGGGGAGTGGCTACTAGTTTTGAAATTAGATCCATCTGAGTTGGGTTGGGTCATATCTAGTGATTAGGAGTTGGGTGGTTAAAAGTGCGAAAAAAAAAAAAAAAAAAAAAGAAGAAGAAGGTTATCTTGAAGTTTTGAATTTAACTTCAGTTTACTTAGATCAATATGAGTTGGGTTGGGTCATATCCAGTGATTAGGAGTTGGGTTCTTGTATTCTTAGGAAAATTTTGTGTGAAGGTGAAAAAGATATTTGAATTGGCTCAATCTTAGCAGCTCCATATAGGATCTAGGGAGTGGAATTATTGGCAATTGAAGAAAAGCATTGCAGAAAGCTCTTGGGTGGTTGTCAGGGGGATAAAATCGATGTTGGGGAGGCCTAAATCTAAGAATGGTTGTCAGGGGGAGAAAATCGATGTTGGGGAGGCCTAAATCTGAGAATCACCATATGTACCAGCTCTTTGGGATTGAGCAATCTGGAAGGGTTGAGAAATCTGAGAGGATGGAAGAGTTTAATAAGGAATATATATGGGGTAGTATTGATGTAGAAACCTCCAATATTCATGGTTAAGAATCTTGTTTTATTGTAAATATTAAATTTTTATGTGTTTAATAATTAAATTTAAATATAGTTACAGAATCATTATTTGTACTAATTTTTTATTTAAAAAATGTTATAAAATTAAATTAAAATAATATATTTATAATTTTTTTTAAATGAGTAATGGTATTGACCCATAATATTATAAGAAACTTTGTTTAGAAGTTAATTATATTCATGGTAAAATGGGGTGAATATTCATGGTTAAGAATCTTGTTATATTGTAAATTTTAATTTTTTATGTGCTTATTATTTAAATTTAAATATGGTTGAGAAATCGTTATTTTAACTTATATGATAAAATGGATGTTAATTTATAACTAATATTTAAATGTTATATATTTTAATCTGATATGTATATTATGATTTTATTTTATCTAAACAATTGTTCATATTTTTATTAATAAAAACAAAATTACAAAATAAAAAATTTAATTTAATTTTTTTTACATCTAACCTCTAACATTTAACATCTAACATATATACATCCTAGATATCTACTATGAGTTATTGAGCGTATTTTGGCACAATTATTAATAATTATAAAGTTAATTTAATTAATTGTAAAAAATATATAATTTAAATGTATAGATTAATTATACTGTTAATAATTAAAACAAGACTTTAAGTTTATGTTAGAAAAATAGAGAGAGAAATTACACACAACACAAAATCACACTATTGGCACAATTATTAATAATTATAAAGTTAATTTAATTAATTGTAAAAAATATATAATTTAAATGTATAGATTAATTATATTGTTAATAATTAAAACAAGACTTTAAGTTTATGTTAGAAAAATAGAGAGAGAAATTACACACAACACAAAATCACACTTTGGCACAATTATTAATAATTATGAAGTTAATTTAATTAATTGTAAAAAATATATAATTTAAATGTATAGTTTAATTATACTGTTAATAATTAAAACAAGACTTTAAGTTTATGTTAGAAAAATAGAGAGAGAAATTACACAACACAAAATCACACTATTATATTTTTATTGATCACAACAGTTACACATATATACGACAAAATTTCTGGCTTCCACTCTTCTAGATCACGACTACAACTCATACATAGGAAACAACAACTTCCGGTTTGGGACTTGGGAAATCTCAATGATAATTCATGACAACACATCGAAGCATTACTTCCAATACCCTCCTCCCTTAATGGTTACATGGAAAACATTGAGAACATATATTACAACAACAAAGATAATCTATGTCTAACTAGCCTTCATTAGCACTCACATCCACTCTGGAATCCCCTTAATGGTTACATGGAAAACATTGAGAACACATATTATAACAACAAAGATAATCTATGTCTAACTAGCCTTCATTAACACTCACATCCACTCTGGAATCCCGTAAACACCGATATTTCACCACCACATCTTTGAGTTGTCACTTGACCTCCATTTAAAACATAATTTCCTATGATCATCGTTGATAAGAGACATCAAGTAATGAATGAATGTGCAACAATACCTCTTCATTCTACTCATGCACAATGTTCCTATCCATAGGTTCAGTACAAATGCCAACTTCTAAATTCAACCTTGAACAACAACTCCTCATAAAAACATTACTTTGAATAGCTTCCATCATCATTTTACACTTTTAAATCTTCATTAATATGTATATTCATCCAAACCAAAATAAATATGCTAAAAATTCAATTACTAGAACATTCATGTGATTCAAGAACGATAACGACATGGTTTAAAAAATCTATGTGATAAAGGAACGATAAGAACATATTATAAAGATTTATGGACTCATATAATAAAAAAATTCATTTTATGTGCTATGTATTGCTTTTATATTGTCAAATTGAACTATCTTATTGCACCCGGGGGATCCACAAGACTGGGCATTATAAAGATTAAAATCCCAGGAGAAAAACTATGGGATTATCGGGTCATTATAATTGTTTTTGTTTTTTGGTTCTTAATTAATTTCACTATATTAAATTTGCGAAAGAAAACTTTTGCTTTAAAGTTTTGAAGAAAATTAGTAATAATTTTCTCATTAAAAATATGAAAAATAATTTTGAAAATACATATTATTTTGAAAAAAACTAGTATCATTCATATTTTGAATTTTCCTGTAAACTTGTATTAGTGAGAATTCCTAGTAATAACAAGGTATATAGATGTGAAGCTAAAGTTGAAGAATTATTGTTATTGGTAGACTTTCGTGTTTATTATATAGTAAATTTCTGTAAATAAAAGATAAATATTAATTTTAAAATGATAAAGTGTAATCTTACACAATATATTTTCAAAGAATATAGAAAATATCTTTTTAATTATATTAGAATACCTTAAGGTTTAAAATCATTAGGAAATGACCCGAGTGAATCAATTCATATTAAATTGCCTCTTAAGGTAGGGAAATCTCTTAATGATTCGAGCTCCCATAAGGAAAACTCTATCCTCTCATGAGGGCTTCCTTAAAGTCATGAGGGCACCTTAAGGTAGTGGTCGAAAGTGTGGTTAGACCCAAAGAGACCTTGTCTTGTGCACACATAAGTGGATCAAAGCCCACCCCCATGTCTTCCTTTTACTATTTTTCAAAGGATCTTAGCTCAAGTGGTTTGGTGAACAATTTGTTTCTCCAACTACATGGGTTCATGTCTTCAAAGACATGTTGTAACTGGATCATATGTAGAATTTATCAAAAATTTGTATAGTAATGTCTCATTCCTAACCAATAGAGTTGGTGGACCTCTAGCCTATCAATTGATTCTTGTAGACTATTGGTTTAGGATTAAGGAACCTTGGAGGAAATTGATCTAGCAATTTGGCAGTGTTTGATGGTTAGTTGAAATCTAATCAAAATTATGAGAAGGATGCCTTTTTTCTGGAACAATTCTGGGATAGTTTTCCAATATTTACTATTTTTAGTAAGTCAATTTCAAGCACTTACTAGGTCATATAGTAGGGTTACTATAATTTTAGTATATTGATGGATTCAACTTTTATAACTATCTCATCAATTTATATAGTTCAGACGTGGTTTTAAATAAAATAACAATAATTTATTAATTAATAAAGTTAAATAAACCTAGATGTGGGTGTCAAACAAGTGGCCATGGAAAACAACCTCACCATCAACGGTACACATGCTCTCTGACCTTGATATCCCCACCCAATGGTGCTCACAGCCAGGCTCCCCCGCGACCTCATTAATCTGTGTACCCATGTAATTGTAGAGCATGCCAAGGTGAAAACCTTTTAGCCTCCAGGCATTTACTCTCTGCCCTAGCCTGACATACCCACCGTACTTGCCTCTTTGTCTGCCTGCCATAGCTCTGGTTATAAGTTCTAGCAGAGGGACCAGAAAAATGTTCAAAATATCTCTCCAAAAGCATAGTTGCACTCCATTCTTGTGTAGTGCTTCCATAGTCTGCACTCACTTCTATCACACTCTAATGGTCCATCAAAAGGTACTTCTCGTTGTGGGGGAAAAGGCAGAGGTAGACCCTCGTTTCCACCATGGCATGGGCTTGGAGTTGACTAGTTTTATGCCAGTATCCCTCGTTGCTACCAACGAATGGTGGCGGATCTGGAAACCTCGAAGCTTTGCAACGTGGGGGACCACATATGGGCTCTATGCAACACACTCATACATCATCTTTGGGATCATGAGGAGATCTCATTAGGGCTCGAGGCTCATCTCCTCGACTTGGAGTTCTACCTGGGTCATGCTAAGGCAGCAATGAAAGACATGGTCAAAGCTCTAGGTTTTTAGCTACACTCTCCCACCACCTATGTTGCTTCTTATCTCAGAGTCCAGGTGTCACTCTCGAGAAAAACACCAAAATTCCTAAAGGAAGTGGCAATGTTCATCCTCCTAGATCAGGGAATTAGAAACAACACAACATGGACATGCATCTATCTCAAGATGTTCCCTCCACATCAACAGCTTCGATCAACAACTCAAGCACAGGTGTCATCCCCAGGTCAACTATTGATCCTCAACTAGAAGCTAACGATTACTATGGCCTAACATCGATTCTAGAAGAGGTTCCTTAGCAGCATGTGGAGCAACAAATTGACTCGAACAGTTTCTCTAAAACCACTTAGCCGTGTATGCTTTCATACCTCTGCTATTTTCTTTACTCGAATCTCTACACTTAAAATGTGGGAATGATGGCTTCAACCTCTCTATCAACCTCAAGTCATCTTCCTGCTTCAGCAATGCACCTAGTTCTCTGGCTCGAGCCAACTTTTTGGGATTTTTTGGGGTTTTCCTTTTGCCTCTTTTGGGCTTTCATGATACAACTAAATGTTGTGGTCTTATGGCTCAATCACCATAATGATGTACCCTATGTAAATTTCATGTAATACAAAGTCTGATTACTTACCAAAAAAAGGTTAAATCAAATATTTAATTTTATCATTATTTTAATAAATTTAATGAAGGGACTATAAGGGCGAGTGATAAAGTGAAACATGTTTTATTATAAATAAATAAATAAAGTGACCTCTAATTGGGAGACTAAAAGTGATTTTAATGGCTTGATGAAGAGGGTCGATCTTCTTGGGAGAGTTATAAAAGAAAATTTGTGGAGTTCATTTCATATGTTAGTTTTGATATTTGATATTTCCATTTTCTAGAGGAGATTACTTCTTCTTGGTTTGTAAATACAAAACCCCTTGCAAGCAACATTCTCCATGTTATTGAGAGATATAATTTGTATAATATCTTGGTGATTTCACATAGAGATCACTTGGGCTTCATTATTGATTTGATACTTATAGTCTAGAGCATATTTGAGGACATTTGTGGCAACAAAAAGAATTTTAGAGCTTTCTATAGTATTGTTGCTATAGTAACATTGCTACAATGATTTTGCATATTTCAATTCAAAACCAAACTTGTACATTTCTAGATTTAATGGGTATGGTTGAATTGTATTTTTTAAGCATTTTGGTTATCTGGATATTGTTCATTTTAATCATACATTGTAATCCCAACTCAAAAATAAATATGAGTTATATCAGTTTGTGACTTTTCCTAAATATTTTATTTTTGAGTCATTTCATCGTTTCTAGTACTATCATTGTCAAACACATTTTCTACATATGACATGTCATGATTTGACCAACATCCTTATACACATGATTGCAATACTCATAGAAAAAATTCTACTACAAATTTAGCTGCAAAAAAATAAAGGGCATTTGAGGGACAAAATACAGGTAATATGGGTGTTGGAGATCCTGTATATTATAACCTTGAAAAACATTTTCTGAATTTGTTGGATTACTTGGTTAGAGGGAAACAAGATGAAGAGCAAAGAGCCCAAGCATAGAATAGAAATTGGACCTTTTGACAGATATGATGGCTAGACAAGTGGGAGTTAATGTTGGTGGTAATAATGCAAATAACGAAGACAACAATGGAGGAAACAATGGTTAGGAAGAGAATTCCATTCATGGGGAAAGTCAAAATCAACAACCTATAACCATTAGTTTGAGGCCTCTTATGCCTACCTTCCCACCTAGAGCACCAACACCAATTGAAAATAAGCCACAAGTCATCGATTTGCAGAATAAGTTTATGCAAGATTGAACAAATAGTGGCCCAAAGTTTTAGGCTACTATATCACTTAGATATTATATTGATGTTAAGATGAAACATAGACCCTGCACAAGTGATAGAGAATAGTATTATTATTTTAAAAAAGAAAGTGAAATTTTTTACTCTCCCATATTATGATGGCTTAGGGAATAATTCAGCACGAGATTAGGTTCAAAAGGTTGATACCTATTTCTAACTAAACCCAATGCGAAAGGAAGAGGCCATAAAATATGCATATATACACCTTGATGGCATAGCACATGAGTGGTGGTGCCATGGGATGATCATTGTGGGACATGATATGATCTGAATTAGATCATTATATTTTTTATCATTAATCTTGATGCATTTGGAGTGGAAAAAATGGAGGAATCAGATCATGTGACAATTTTTACTAGCGGGACCCAGTTTGGCAAATCAGGGTTTGAAACCTTCAGGGAGTGTTTTGAGGTATCAAACGATGTTTTTTGGAGGTAATACTTTATTTCTTTACCGTAAAACCTTTTTATGCTATTCTACACAAAGAGATCTTTCCAACGGTGCAAGAAGCATGTCAATCATAGTCTGTATGCAAAAGTTATGCCACTTAGAAGTTAACCTTCCTCTTTTCACACCTATAGGTCGGGAGGATGTCGCATTAGCCCCCATTATTTATGAAAAAGTGGCTAGCCACATGTTTGTGATGTAAAATAATTTATAAGATTTTATATTGTAACTCTAGTTAAGAGTTGATTTAGTCAAAATTAACCACTAGTAGGCTATCAGGCTGTCTTATAACCGGGCCACTAGGAGGAAGAGGCATTTCATTCTTTCGAGATAATTTTGTAGCATAGCTGAGAAAAGATAACCAGGAGAGATAGGAGGTAGAGCACATAGAGAGGATCTATCCACTGTAGTATCCCACGAGCCACAGACATTACTTCTTTGTACTTACAACCATATTTCCGAAGAGAGAAATAGAGCAAAGCAACCTCATCTTCCATCTAGGTTTTCTCCCGAAATGGTTTCCCAAAGAGCATATCTTGTCTCTTGTGTGTGTTTGTGCGTGCTTATTTTGTCATTCTCTACTTTTCTACATAATTTATATTTGTATGCATGCACCAATTACAGTTAAATCCACAAATCTTAAAGTTTAATAAATTGTAATAGTGTATAAGTTTTAGAGTTTTAATATAATATTATTAGATCTGTTGTGACGAAATGTACATTGGAATATCCATGACAGTTTAAGGATCATTTGGTATCATATTAATTTTCTTTAGGTATTTTTGGATATTTGCAAGGGATCTAGGTTGGCGGGGTCGAAAATCGTAAAACCCTAATCACGGTCGACGAATCTGTAAACGAACCTCGTGATCCTGCAAAGGTGAGGTTTTCGCAACTTGAACAACAAGTCACGGATATAAACCACAATTTAAACCTCCTCATGGTGGCCCTAAGAAATAAGTTGGAGATATTTGGGGAAGATAGGGCTTCAAATGCATAGGAAAAATAAAAAGGGGGGTCAAGAAGACACTAAGAACCAACTAAAGAAAGAAACCGAAAAATATCAACCTAGTTCGAGTGTCATGAATCAATCCTTGTTCAAAATGGAAGAAAAATTCGATATCAAGTTGTACCATGACAATATCGACGTTATAAAGTTGAACCAATGGTTGCAGCAACTGGAATTTTATTTGAACGTACATTAGATCGAGGAAGGGAAAAAGATCTCATTCGTGTGACTGAAATTATAGGGCCATGCACTGACTTGGTCGGAGAGCCACACGGATACCCTGAGGTTGGAGGGAGAACCTCCAGTGACTAAGTGGAAGGATTTCAAAACTCTCATTAAGTCATAGTTTTACCCCATTGGGTACGTGGAGAACCAGTGGATGGAGTGGCATTACTTCAGGAAAAATTTGGGCCAAAGCGTGCAGGAAAATACCACATAATTCAAAAAGATGGCTATAATGTTGGGTATCTCTCCAAAGAACCCATATGTACTCCTCAATTATTTGGGGGGTCTGCACCACCATCTGCATGAGAAAGTGATATTTCTCAAGCCCAAATCATTGGATGAAGCTTATGTACAGGCACAATACCTAGAGAACATAGGCCTAAAAAGAGTGCAATCAAGTGGATCGAAGCAGAAGGAGCAACAAGAAGCTTCTAAGGAGGCGAAGAAGAAGAAAAAAGGGGGAAAAGATAAAAAGATAGTAGCCACAACACACCAGTGCAAATAACCTAGCAACCACTACAACATTGATGGCCATACAAAAGAGAAGTGTTGGAAGTTGCATCCAAATCTAAACTCGAAGAACAAGAAGACAAATATTGAAGCTCTGTTTGACACAAGATCGCGGGTGAATCTCATTGCAGTAGAGATGGTCAAGAAGTTAGGGCTATAATTGCGTGATCAACCAAACCCATATCCACTAGGATGTAGAGCTGAAGGTAACAAAACAATGCAAAATTAGATTTTCTATCAATGTTGATTTTATTGATAAAGTAGATCTGGATTTGGTTCCCCTTGATGTATGTGGAGTCGTGTTTGGGAGTCCATACATCTACATGCATGATGCAATATTCATGAGTAGAGGTAACCAGTACTATCTCATCAAGTATGGAAAATTGTTCATCAAAAACGCGCACAAAGGCAAGTCAAAACTTTCACTAGTAAGTTCCAACCAAGCCAAGAAAGTGATCAGTTCCAACAAGAAGTATGTTTTATTGTTTTTAAGGGAAATTCAGTCTAAAGAGGAGTCAATATGAGGTAAGGCATCCCTGGAAGGGTGTACTAAGAAACAAAAATAACAATTGGAGGAGTTGTTACAAGCATACAAGGATGTGTTCTGAGAGCCTAAAGGGTTACCACCTAAGAGAGAAGTGGAGCACGAGATCTAGCTATTTACAAACTCCCCATTGCCAAATATTGGGTTGTATAGGCAGTCTGTTATAGAAGAAAGTGAGGTGAAGAAACAGTTGCAGCAGCTACTCGAACATGTTATCATTCGACTGAGTACATCACCATGTGGGTCACCCATCATCATTGTGCCAAAGAAGGATGGGACTTGACAGATGTGTATATATTATAGGGCATTGAATAAAATCATGCTCAAGAACAGATACCCCCTGCCCAAGATAGAAAATATACTAGATCATTTATAGCAAGAAAAGTATTTCACCAAGTTGGACTTGAAGTCTGGATATCACCAAGTTCGAGTCAAATAGGAAGATACATGGAATACCGCCTTCAAAACCAAATAAGGTTTGTATGAGTGGTTGGTTATGCCATTTTGCCTATGTAATGCACTAGCTACGTTTATGAGATTAATGAATGATATATTGCTCCCTTTTATAGATTCATTTGTTATTGTCTATTTGGATGATATACTAGTATATAGTGCTACCTGGGAGGAGCATATTTCACATTTGACGCAGGTGCTGAAAACATTGAAGAAGCACCAGATACTAGCAAATCTCAAGAAGTGTGAGTTTGTGCAACAGTCTTTAGTGTATCTAGGGTATGTGATCGGTGGAGGAGAGCTAAAGATAGAGCCTTCCAAGATGGAAGCCATCATGAAAAGATCATTTCCTACTAATGTTTCTGAGATCAAGAGTTTAATTGGGGCTACACATTACCTAAGGAAATTCATAGCCTCATTTTCAGCGGTAGCAGCACTGTTCCACGCCATAACAAAAAGTGGCAAGAGTTTCCAGTGGGGAAAAGGTCATCAAAGGGATTTCAAAGAGATAAAGAAGAAGATCATCCAAGCACCAGTTTGGCATTACCGAACTTGCAATGACCCTTTGAAGTGGAGATACATGCGAGTGGATATGCTATAGCAGTTTTTTTGATACAGGGAAGAAGGCATGTACGGTACAATTCTGAAGTATTTCATGGGGAATTTCTTAACTACCCTAGCTACGATAGGGAGCTTTATGCCATGGTGCAAGCGATGAATAATTGGAAGCACTATCTAATGGGAAAGGAGACAATAATCCACATAGATCACCAGCCTTTATAGTACTTGCAGGCCCAGAGTAAGCTACAGGAGACCAGTCATTACAAGTGGATGGGTTTTTACAACAGTTTCATTTGGTGATCAAGTATAAGAAGGGAAACACAAACAAGTTGGATGACATGCTTTCAAGTCCACCCATATAAAAAATCACAACTTTGGGACTCTTATGCACATGGATCCATTCACCCATAATGAATACAAAGAGACATATTCATAAGATGAGGACTTTGAGGAGATGTATCAATAGTTGCAGAGCCAGATTTATGTGCATGATGGAGACAACACCGTTGACTACCATCTCTAGGATGAGTTACTGTACAAGCTAGATAAGTTATGTGTTCCTAAAGGTGAGTGATTGTAGCTTATTATAGAGGCTCACGCCTCCAAGGATGTAGATCACTTTGGTTTAGGGAAGATCATGGCTAACTTACAAAGGTATGTGTATTGGCCCAAGATCCAAGAGTAGGTAGCTAGGTTCATAAGAGGATGCATGCTTTGTTGTACCATCAAGCCTAAAAACATGAAATAGGTTCTATATCATCCCTTACCTCTAGCTACTCGTCCTTGGGAAAGCATTTCGATGGACTTTGTGGGAGGTTTACCGAAAGCCAGGAAGGGACATGACTACCTATTCGTTCTAGTTGACAGGTTCAACAAGATTTGTGTTTGTATTCCCTGTAAAAATACCATCAATGGGCAAGAAGCAATAAACTTATTCTTTGCACATGTATGGATGCACTTTGGAATACCAAGGATCATAATTTCAAATAGGGATGCTAGATTTCTTAGTGCATTTTGGACTACATTGTGGCAGAAGATTGATACAAATTGTTAGCACAGTTCTTTGCTAATTCAAGAGTCCATTTTAATTTTTTTGTTTTTAGGATTAAACTTTGAAATTTTCAAAAAAAATTGGTCGCTACTGAAATTTCCGATAACGCATGTTTTAGTCTTTTCAGACAATCTGTTATATTCTTGTTTCTGTCTGTTTTATTTTTATTCCGATGCTACCAAAAATTCCGGTAACATCCTCTATTTAAAAAAAAAAAAAAAAAAAAAAAAAAAAAACGCACCCGCTTTTGTCAAGCCACGTGTTGTAGTGTAAATACGTTTCAAATATTTTTTAAAATGATTGTATATCTTATGATAGGAGTCATATGCGGTCAATTTAGTTTAATTCAAGTCATGTTATACGTTT
Organism: Pinus albicaulis; assembly: GCA_034641835.2. Lineage (NCBI taxonomy): Eukaryota > Viridiplantae > Streptophyta > Pinopsida > Pinales > Pinaceae > Pinus > Pinus albicaulis. The sequence goes on along the minus strand of CM076570.1, from coordinate 1,137,515,119 downwards.
AATGCTTAGGTTTCAACCCGCAGTAATACACCCAACCGTTAATCTCGTCCTGTCTGTCAGCACAAGTCAGTTAATCTCATGTCAAAGTATGTGTTTTACGAATGGAGGAGATCGTGGTCATCAAACTTAACGCAATGACCGTTTGGTTGGTCACACAGCAGCGCTGCCAGAAATTTCATCCAATAATCAGCAAGACAGCGGAGGTGGTTGCCAGTCACAAATCTGCTTGTCTCAAGCCATCTATAGCATTCCATACGCATCCAAATGAAGGTAATAATGGCCATCACATGGTGCACACTACGATCAAGAATATTTTCCATAATGAAGATCGATTTACATGGGGTGATGAACCATAGTTGTTGTTTGAAAACCACCGAAAAAGTAGGAGCATTATCATTTGAGAGTTTATTTGTTGGAGATCGAATTGCATAGAGTTGCAGTTTGAGGAGTCTAGATTTCAAACACAATTTCAGAAGGAAACAGAAGTAACACTTGTAAGGTGAAACTCTTCCAGCTCTACTACCTATTAGTTTCAAGAGACAAAGTCATTAATTTCTGAAGATGACTAAAATAGGTGGGAAAATAAAACGAATTGAGCCAAAGGGTGCAGACCTAGTCAATGCAAATTCGAAGGTGAGAAGCTTGTTTATCCAGGCAGGGTGGTATTCTCTGTGCACCAGGTTAGGGAGCTATCACTCACGAGTAGCTCAAGAGTTTGCAAACTCTTTCAATCGACAAGAAGCCACAGTCTATGGTCTTACATTGCAGGTTTCAGAAGACTCCATTGCTGAAGCATTTAACCTTCCACAAAGGAGAGGGGTGGTTTAAAGATCGGGTTATCATAGGAGGAGACCTCAATAATTTCCTCAAGGGAATTCCAAGCAGCTATCTCAAAAGTGACTGGGCAGAAGCTGTTAAACTTATCAAGATATACCTCACTTGTGAAAGGAGGTATACAGTTGTGTTTATTTATCATATGAGGTTTCTTTTTCATGTTGCAGGTATGAAGACCTTAAATCTACCACTTCTTGCTCAAGAGTCTGACAAAGATGTCAATAAGGATTCAAACTCACACTGTTGTTTCATAATATAGCTTGTATCATCAAGCTCTCATCAAATTTCTAGTTGAAGAAGAGTTAAGGAAAATAAATCAAACCTGGGACCATTTCTTGTTTTACAGGGCAGGCCAACCTGCACCTACACCTCCAGTTTCACAACCATACCCTCAACCTGCAAAAAGAACCAAGAGGAAGGCCAAGAGCAAGAAATAAAAGGTTTATGTATTCAAGGCTGAGAGAAAGTTGGAGAAAGGGGGAACCTCCTCAGCAAATAAACCAGAGTCTATGAAAATGGTTCCCCTTGTTCCTCCTTTTCCTAATGTTTACACCAGAGCCCGAAGAGGAAGGTCTGCAGCTGCAGAGAAATCTAAAGCACAGATGATACCGGAAATTATGGAAGCATATATTCAGCAGAAGATGCAGAAAGAGTATCAGCCTACAAAATTTGATGAAGAACTCCTCAAAGATGTTGGATATGAGATCAGCAGTAAGAAGAAGAAAGAAGAAGCCAAACCTGTTGTTGGTACCAGAAAGAGGCATACCAGAGACAGCAACAAGTTTAGGCTTAATTCGAAGGCTCTACACAATCCAAGCTTAATGACAGAGGTCATTGATATAGAAGGTAAATCTGAAGGGTCAAAGACAGAAAAATCCATGAAGGCAAAAAAAAAAAAACCCTTCATAGCAGCACTCAGAGCCCTCAAAGAGAAGAAAGATACAAAAGGGTTCTAAGGAGGAGAAAGCCACTATCAAGGAAGCAGCCACAAGAAGAACCAGATTCAGATCAGATGTTGATAACAAAACAGACTTGGATAAGCTTGTCGAAGCTGCAGCCCACATAGAAGGAAGGTAAAAAGGTTTTTTGATACAAATACCTTTTTTCTTATCAATCACAATTTTGAACAACAACTTAGATGTCAAGTAATATAAGAATGCACATGGTTTTTTAGCATTTTCTGTGGATTTTTTTAAAATAAATAGAGCGCTACTAGAAATTTCGATAGCATTCAAGTTTTTGCGTAGTTACAGGTTTTTTCCCGGAATTTCTGGTAGTGCCTGTTTTAACTGAATTTTGACACCTGCCAACAAAAATTTTCGAGCCAATTAGGAAGGATACATACCCATAACCAAATGGATATAACAAGTGATGGTGAAAGGTGGTTATGAGGTTATTGGAGGTCTTATTAAATTGAGATACATGGTTATTTAAAGACCAAAGACACAAGGAGACAAATCAACAGAAAAAGGGGCAGCATGACAGCACACTCAGCATTTCAACCCAGATTTCTTCTCTTATTTCTTCTACATATGTCCTTTCAGTTAGATTTCGATGGGATATGGTTGTAATGTCTTTTGACACCTATGTATTGTTAGGAATAATGTTTTCTTATTTTAATAAGAGATGGAGTTGGTGCCTCTCTTGTTATGTATACCATTTGTAAATACCATTTCCATGTTGGATGTTGGTTTACCTGAAGACTGAATATAATAAAAAGCATTTTTTACTTCATGCTGGAGGATTTTGTGACTCAAGGTGCATCTAATGTATGGTGTGTCTTCTTTCTTTGTTAATTTCTTCTAAAATATGAATCGCAGCAACTAGTAAGGTGTGAGTGAGAAGTTATTGAAGGATTTAATAGTAAATTATTTGCTTTCAGTTTTCTACAAATCATATATGTGTTGTAGAACATGTGAGTGAACATTTCATAAAGGATTTGTTGAATACTTTATATATGCAATCTGCTTTCTAAATGTTGTTTACTTTGCATAAACTGAGTTTGTAAGAGTCATCATCATAGATGTGTGACTGATTTAGGATCGGAATATTTCCTAGTATAGGTACCAGCTATCCATCTTCTTCATTTATTACACTCTACTCCCTATACTACCAATTTACCCATACAATTTATACTTGCCACAACTTTCCAAATGCATGAAAGTTTTAAATAATCTAAAAAATCATTTCAAAGTCTTTGAGAATCCATCCCCCCACTCAAACAACCCTTTAAAATTTCAAATGAACTAGGGTGTGTAAGGCTTACTCCTTTTGCAGTCAAGGCGTGACTCCTTGCGCTAACATATTTGGCATCATTGTCGGGGAGGTGAATTGAAGTTTATCCCTGGTTGAATGACAAAGTTATAAGTCAAGTTCTGAGGTGTACAGTTCCAGGTGTCTTTTTAGACTGCTTTACACCTGGCGACTCAATTGTTGAAGTTCTGGCTCCTAGAAGGACTAGAACCAGGGCTAACCCATATTCCCCTTTAAGAATATTAGTTTCTAACCCTGAAAATCTAATCAAGAAAAAGAGTAAACAAAATTTTTCTACCTCTACTATTTTTTTCTCAAAGGTTGTCCCTAAAGTAGTCCTGCGAACTTTATCCCCTGATTTTGTAGAAAATCCTATACCTCCCTTGTTTTCCAACCAAAAAACAGTCCCTACATCACAATTTGGTGCTTCATCATCTATTGTTCACAATCCACCAATTTTTATTCCACAAATCCCAACAACTCACACCATGGCAGGTCCAAACCTACCCCCTAACCGAATGGATGAAATTGTTGTTGCAAGGTATGCCCCTTTGGTTTTACCTCAACCTATGAATGCATTACCTGCAGGAGATTATCTCAAGTACATGCCTAATTTTAGTGGTGAGGGAGAGGTAACAGCTGAAGAACACCTTGTTGATTTTTATGTCTATGCTGACAATCTGAATATTGAGCATGAAGATGTCTCGGTGGGAGTTTTTGTTCAGAGTCTTGAGGGTGATGTAAGGAAATGGTTCAGATCTTTAACAGTTGGTAGCATCACTGGAATTGAAACCATAGATGATACATTTTTAAGGAAATGGGGAGATAAGAAAGGTTTTATGTATTATATCACTTAATTTGGTGCGATAAAAAGAAAAGAAGGGAAATCAGTTTCTGATTTTTCTAAGAGATTCAATAAGATGTATAGAAAAATACCTACTGAAATCAAGCCTACTGAAGCTTCAGCCAAAATCACTTATGTTGGTGCCTTTGATCTTGATTTTTGTTTATTATTGAGAGAGAAGATCTACAACACTAACACAAATGCAGGAAAATGCACTGGAGGTATAATCTATGTGTTAGCAACTAATAGGCTCAGAGGAGGGATTGACAGAGAAAAAATAAAGCAAAAATCCAGAGTTTAAACTTCAGGAACTTCAGACATATATCCTAAGTTAGATGAGCTGAAAAAGATGGTTAAGTCATTGACTACTGAGATTTCCAAGCTCAATATGGAAGCAAGATCATCTACTACTAGAAATGTTTCATTTGATCAGCCTAATAGACATCAATTTAAAAGACCTATTGATCCTCAAATTTTACAGCGAGAAAGGAGAGATTTTGATGATCAAAAAGTGCAGCCTCCTTTGCAAAATGCTATATTTGAAGATGAAGAGGAATCTGAAAGGTTGGAGAAAGTTGTTGATATCAATTTTCTTAGAGAAAAATAAGGGTTGATCCATCTTACACAAGTAGAGTATGAAGATTTCATTTCATATACTCAGAATAATGAATGGATTCCTTGTCATTCCATGATTGAAGTTGATCATCAAAGTAGATATAATCTCATATCAAAGAATATTGATAATAATCCAAAGCTTGTTGTATAGCCCAAGAAGAATAAGGATGCAATTAAAATTCCAGCAGAAAAACAAGTTGTTGAACCAACCAGACTGGAAATTCTGGTAGCAGTTAATACTCCTTCACTTGAGGTAAAAATGTCTCACAAAATGCCCCCTATTTTAAATTTTAAGAATGAAATACAAAAGATAAAGATTTATGTTCCTCTTGTAGAGCTCATGAAAAATGATGAATTCAAAAAGACCTTCATGAAAGTTCTTCAACCCCCACCTACTGAAGTAGCTTTTAATTTTTTTAACCTTCAAGATGACAAGCCCACTGTTATTTTAGGTCCATTGGTAGAAGACAAAGATGACTCTACTAATCCCTTCTATCTATCTCTGAATATTCATGACAAGATCTTGAACAATTTCCTAATGGACTATGGAGCCTCACATAATTTAATGCCCAAGGTAGTCATGGATGAACTAGGTCTTGAATTACCTATAGAATACCATGATCTCTACTCCTTTGATTCTCAGAAAGTTCAATGCCTTGGTGTCATCAAAGATCTTGCAATAAGCCTTTTTTAGTTATCCATGAGAGGGATGGTGATGGATATTGTTGTAGCTGACATTCCTCCTAGATTTGGCATGTTTCTTTCTAGGTCATGGATTAGAAGGTTGGGAGGAACTTTGATCTCACTTATGCTATTTTCCCTGTTTTTGGAGGAGAACAAAGAATACATTATAAAGAAGCTCAGTTGGCATATATCATTAGTGACAACAGAGATCCTACTAATCATCCAATTTATGCTAGAACAACTGATGTTGGTTCAAGAATTTTACACATGGATAATGCTTTCCTATCTGCAAAAAAATTTCAGATTTTGAAGCATGCTGAAAAACAGGTCAGTCATGAAGGTTCCCAGCTATGGAAAATGTATTTTCATGGCTCATGTTCTAAAGATGGAGCTAGTGTGGGAATACTTCTCATTTTTCCTTTGAAAGAGAGCTCCACTTATTCTTTGAAAATTGAATTTGAAACAACTAACAATGTGGCTGAGTATGAAGCTCTGCAGATTGGTTTAAAAACAGCAAAAGATATGAATATTTCAGAAATTTATGTTTTTAGAGATGTTGAACTTATTATTCAGAAAATCAAAAATGTTTATCAAACTAAGCATCCCAGACTCAGAGATTACCGGAATGCAGTATGGAGTATTGTAGAAGATTCATACCTAGATTTTAACATTTCTTTTGTTCCAAGAGAAAGTAATATTTTGGCCGAATCACTTTCTATTTTAGCAAGCTCATTCAAGCTTCCAATACCTGTAAAGCTAAAATGTGAAGTAGGAGTCAGGTTCAGACCTAGAATTTTTGATAATGTCAAACATTGGAAAGTTTTTGAAGATGATCAGGAAATTAGAAGATTCATTGAAGCTGCTGAAGAGTTTTTTGTCCTAAACATTGATCAAGATGAATATCTCATGAAGGATGTTGCTGATTTGAAAGACACCAAAAATCTGCAAAATCATATTGTTGATCAGCCTATCATTCAAATGCCTACTAATCACATTCCCAAGGGGTTAATCCCACTTGAGAAATATTTGATCACAATGATGGCTCATTCAAACCACAGTTGACTGAAATAGAAGCAGAATTGGAATATTTCAATTTGTGCACAGAGAAAGAACTGAGGTATGTGAAGTTTTCAAAAGCTTTATCAGAAGAAATAAAGGTTTAATACCATAATTTGTTTTGTGAATTTGTTGATTTTTTTTCCTGGAAATATGAATATCTCAAGACATATGATACAACTATCATTAAGCATAGAATACCGTTGAAGGATGGTACTAAGCCTTTCCAGCATAAGTTAAGACAATTCAATCCACTACCGTTACCAGTGATGGAGAAGGAAGTGAAGAAACTTTTGGATGCCAAAATCATCATTCCATTGAGATATTCATATTGGGTTGCTAATCTAGTTCTAGTAAGAAAGAAGAGTGGTGAAGTCGAACTATGTGTAGATTTTAGGAATCTTAACAAATGCTCCAAGAAAGATAATTATCCATTGCCAAAGATGGAGCATATTCTTCAACAGGTAACTGGTTCAAATAGAATTTCCATGTTAGATGGGTTTTCCGGGTACAATCAAGTTTCTGTTTGGACAGAAGACCGAGAGAAGATAGCATTCACTACTCCTTGGGGAACATTCATGTATGCAAAGATGTCATTTCGGCTTATGAATGTCGGAGCTACTTTTCCGCTTGCTATGGACTTTGCATTCATTGGAGAAAAAGAAAAATTCTTGGTCATCTATTTGGATGATATTACTTTTTATTCAGCTTCAGATCAAGAACTCCTTCAGCACTTGAGACAAATATTTGTTAAATGTAGAAAATATTGTATATCATTAAATCCAAAGTAGTCTCATTTTTCTCTCAAAGAAGGTAAGATGTTGGATCACATAGTTTCTAAAGATGGAGTGAAATTTGATCCTAAAAGAGTGATTGAAATTCAAGATTTAACATTTCCAAGATCCAAGAAAGAGGTTCAATCTTTCCTTGGTAAGATAAATTTCTTAAGAAGGTTCATTCCAAATTTTGCTGAAGTGGTGAAGCATATTACTTACATGTTGAAGAAGGACAAAAAAGTCAAGTGTACATTTGAATCAAGAAATTCATTTGAGCTGATAAAAAAATCTATCATTGAAGCACCTCAGCTGGTAAGCCCTGAATGCTCAAAGTCTTCCTTGATCTTCTCATTTGCCTCCCAAGATACTATTGTTGCTGTATTGTTACAAAAAGATTCAGAAAATAAGGAACCTCCCATAGCATTTTCCACCAGAGCTCTTAGAGATGCAGAATTGACATATGAAATATTGGAAAAGCATGCATATGCATTGATGAAAGCTCTAAAGGCTTTTAGAGTTTATATTATGCATGCTGAATTTATTGCCTACGTACTTTCATCTGCTATTAGAGAGATATTAGTTCAACGTGATATTGATGGAAAAAGAAGTAAGTGGGTTACTAAAATTCTTGAGTTTGATTTAGAGATAAAGCCTACTAAACTAATCAAAGGTCAAGGATTAGCCAAACTACTAGCTGAAGAAAATTGTAAAGTTTTGGGCTTGAATTTCATGGATGAAAACTTTGAAGGGCAGATTTATGAACCTATAGACAACATGGCAGTCGATGTAAATCTTTCTGAGTGTAGTTGGTATAAGGACATCATTTATTTTCTGCAGCATTTTAAACCTCCTCCAAATTATGATAAAAGCATAGTAAGATCTTTGAGCTGAAAACTGTTAAATTCTACATTAAATATAATTGTTTATGTTGGAAAGATCCTAAATGAGTTTTGTTGAGATGCATTGACCCAGATGAGTCCAAGAAAGTTATTTTTAACATGCATAGTAGTGTGTGTGGAGGTCATAACTATTGGAGAACTATTGCATACAAAATACTGAGAGCTGGCTATTTTTGGCCTAGCTTATTTTCTGATGTATGTGCTGAGGTCAGAGCATGTGAAAAATTTCAAAGGTTCACCGGTAAGAAACATTTGAAGTCTTTGCCTCTCAAGGCCATAGTTGTTTCTACACCTTTTCAACAATGGGGCTTAGATTTCATTGGCGAAATTCTTCAACCATCAAGTGGACAGTTGATCTTACATTACTTTCTAGTTAATGTTATGCTAGTTTTATTTCATATATAAACATTTCTTTGCATTGTTTTACTTATCCTTCATGAGTTTGTTTAAGAGCATGTGATTGGCAAACAGTGTACTTAGTGAAATTATGAGTTTTTCAAAAGCTTAAAAAGCATAATTTTAAAAGACAGAATAGAAGAAGTAGTAAACACAGCAAGCACATATAACAGAGCTTAACACAAAGAATTTTGATAAAGGATTTCACCCCTCCTAGGCTACATCTCCTTGGTCCAACTTCATAGTGTGACCTTTTTATTAGCTTCAAGTGTGCTCAAATTATTGTTACAAGCTTCAGAACCTCTTGGAACCTGTTCCAATGAGTTTATAACATCATAAGATCCCAAAAATGACTATTTGTTTATTGTATTTGGACACTGGATGCTATGGAAATGACCCCAACACTTGTTGGCCCTAGCCTTCAAAAATATTCAAATGTACTAAAACACATGTATATTACCTTTTCTGCTTCTGCAACCTGCTCCATTGAGTTCCTAGCATGCAAATTATTGAGGAATGACTTTTATTGAGCTCAGTTTGGTCGAAAATTGAGTGAGTTATGACCAAAATTGTTTTTGCCCCAATTTCTCCTCCAAAACTGGAGAAACTGCCAATTAAATTTCTAAAATTGGAAATCCCACCAAAATTAGCATTGCCTCTGAATTTTCCGCCAGCTTAACCCTTGGTATTAACTAACTCTAATCGCGCTTACAAGCGGATAAGTGTGGTTTAATTATTGTAAGCGTGTTTAGCGCAAATCTTTTTTTACCGTAACTAAACCACATTAAAATTTAATTAATTGTCATTAGCAACACCCGTCGTTTGTTTTGGATTAGCGCCTAGTCCTGCGCTTGCGGCCAGGTGGGGAGGGGGTTGGCCCATGGGACTAGCCCCCTCCAACCCCCAACCATCGGACATAGAAAATTTAAATGAAAGCGGTGATCATACAGGTTAAGAAACACCTTGGAGGAGAGTCGGTAAGGCACGCGGATGGCGGGCGTGAGGTCAGGGGTTCGACCCCCACTCTGCCACAATAACTTTGGTACGCTCGATGTGATAGAACCCACCACTACGGTTTCTGAGCTTCCTCCACCGTAAGTCCAGACCCCATTAACTTAGTGACAATCTCCTGATTTAAAGCCAGATCCGTCGTGTGTGGTGGGTTGGAAACTATATATATATATATATATATATATATATATATATATATATATATATATATATATATATAATACCACCATAAGGTTGTTATCCAAAACATTGCTATGACCCCAATTCAACCTTCCAACCTGCCTGCCATGGGGGGGTACGGGGCATGCCATGTGGCCCTTCCCCATTGGCCACCTTATAATGAAATCCCAACTTAAATAAAATTCCACTTAGACTTGGGAATAATAAAAAAATCACTTCCTAGTCATCATCAACGAATCAGGTGGTGCCACTTGGCACATTATCATTGGTTGTTTCTGGAGGATATTCTTGCAACTGTTGATTGTACCTGCCACTTCAGCACTGTACCTGTTATGCCCATTTTTTGCCTATTTTGGAAAACGAACAATAGATGATAACTCAGCCATACGAACTCGGATTTTGATGAAACGAGTTGCACCAGAATCCTAGAGATGAACTCTATCTGGTCGTTTAGGTTTGAAGCAATTTCGAGCACTTTCAATTTTTAGCTAAAACTTGAGCTTTAGGTCATTCCTTCCCACTAGAAGCATTTTGGACCCCAAAATATATTATCAATTGTTCAGAAAGTGAGGGTACAACTCCCTCACTTTTCCAATCTCCAACCATTTTTCCTTTGAAGGATTTTGACCTTTGAGTCCAACTCTAAGGTATTCAACATTCTCTCTTCTTGAAGTTATGATTCTTCCATCAAGTATTAGATCTTGCTGAATTTCATCAAGATATTATGGCGATAAATCATCTATTGATGGCAGCTGAACATGCTCTCCATGATAATCAATCAAAGGAGGCTCAAACAATCTCAAATTATCAACATTAACGACAGAATAAATTTGCATATAAGGAGGAAAATCTAGCTTGAATGCATTTGTACCAATCTTTTCTATAATTTTAAATGGACCATAATGGATTGGTTTGAGCTTTTTACCTTCCCCTTTCAATCTTTCTTTGCTTATGTACAACCAAACTTCATCTCCAACTTGGAATTCGTGATCAACCTGATGTTTATCATGCCTTGTCTTGTAGTTTCTTTGACTCTTCTCAAGTTTCTCTTGCACTGTGTGATGTACCAACTGAATTTTCTCAATGAACTTTCTTGCTTTATCTATGTCACTATGTCCATCTATAGCAACATATTTCTTAAAGATAAAGTCCAATGGCGATCTTGGCAAGTAACCAAAGCATGCCTCAAATGGCGATGTATTTGTGGAAGAATGTTTTTCCCGGTTGTATGCATGTTGTGTGTAGTGTAACTGTTCATCCCACAACTTGGGATCCTTTCCACAATAGCCTATTAGAAGATGAATAACAGTCCTATTTACCACCTCTTTTTCACCATCTGTTTGCGGATGAAATGTTGTACTCTTCTTCAACTTTGTATACATCATGTCCCATAATTTTGACCAAAAATTCCCAGCAAATCGAGAATCTCGATCACTTACAATAGAAGTAGGAAGACCAAAATGGATCCATACATTTTGAAAGAAAAGATTAACATTTTGTTCAGCTGTAATATTTTTCTTACATGCCATCAAAATACACATTTTTTTGAACCTATCTACCACAACATACAAATAATCATGACCTTTCCTTGACATAGGAAGGCCTCCTACAAAATCCATTGAGATGCTCTCCCAAGGATGAGAAGGAACTGGAAGTGGTGTGTACAAACTAAGCTTCCTATTTCTAGGCTTACTTGTTGCACATAAAGAACATACTCTAATAAAATGAGAAACACTTTCATTCATGCATGGCCAATAACAATACCTTTGCAGATGCGCTCTTGTCTTGCCTACCCCGAAATGTCCTACAATCAATTATGTGTGTGCCTCCCTTATGATATTGTTTCTTTCTCCCTGTGGTATACATAACTTTCCCAAGTGATACAACAAATTGTTATGCACATGATAATCTAACTCTTCACTTTGGTTTCCTTTACTCAAGTTCTCATACACATCTTGAAAATCATTATCATTCACATATTGTTCAATGTAACTTTCATGCATAATAGAATTGTGCTTGAGAATAATAGTTGAATTTACAATAGGCCTAGAGAGCATATCAACTACGTTATTATAGAGTCCTTTCTTGTACCTGATAACCAAGTGAAATTGTTGTAGAAAACAAATCCACCTGAAATGTCTTGATTGTTTCAATTTGGATTGTGATTGTAAGTACTGCAATGGCTAATGGTTGGTATGGATAATGGTCTCCTTTCCCATCAAGTAATGCTTCCATTTCTTTACACTTTGTACCAATGCATATAACTCTTTATCATATGTAGGATATTTACTCACGGCTCCATTAAAAGTTTCAGAATGAAATGAGATAGGCTTACCATGTTGCATGAGCACTGCTCCCATAGCATAATCACTTGCATCCATTTGGATCTAAAATTGTTGTCTTAGATCTGGAATTTCTAGTAGCGATGCCAAACTTATCTTTTTCTTTAAAGCATAAAATGATTTATGCTGCAAATATCCCCAATGGAAGACTTTCTTTATGTTTGTCAATGCATGTAACGGTGCTGGAATGGAAGAAAAATTAGCAATAAATTTGCTCCAATACTGTGTTGCCCCTAAAAAGCTTCTTACCTTGGTAATAGTATTGGGCTTGGGCCAATTCAAAATGACCTCAACTTTGGAAGGATCAATCTTCAATTCACCTCCTCCAACTATGTTTCCCAAATATACCAATGAAGTCTTACCAAACTCGCACTTTGACGTCTTAAGAAACAATTGCTCTTTTCTCAAAACATCAAGTACCTTGTTCACATGCATGACATGTTCTTCTCTTGATTTGTTGAATATGAGTATGTCATCTAAGTAAACAATGACAAAGTCATCTAGAAATGGTCTAAGTACATCATTCATCACTCTCATAAAAGTAGTTGGTGCATTTGTTAAGCCAAATGGCATAACTAACCACTCATACAATCCTTGTCTAGTCTTGAAGGAAGTTTTCCAAATGTCTTCTTTAGCTATCCTAACTTGATGATACCCACTTCTCAAATATAACTTAGTGAAATAGTTTTCCCGCTTTAACTGATCAAGCAAATCATCGATGCATGGAAGTGGGTAGCAATTCGTTACCGTGATTTTGTTAAGTGCACGGAAATCGATACACATGCGCCAAGTCCTGTCCTTATTTGGAACCAAAACTATTGGATAACCACATGGTGAAGTAGATGGGCATATCATACCTTTATTCAGCAACTCTTGGATTTGATTCTTAATTTCCAAACTTTCCATGATTGACATGCAATACATACCAATATTCGGAAGTGGAACATCCTGCTGCAGCTGAATCTCATGCTGAATTCCCCTCTTGGGTGGCAACCCCTTTGGTTCTTGAAACATCTCGCCATGCTGACTTACCACATCAAACAAATCAAATTTCAATTTTTCATCACATACTTTAAAATATTCATAGTTAACATCTTCCTTTTTCTTGATCATAAGAAGCACAAAATTTTTACTTGCATTTACTAGCCTCTACATTTGCCCTGCATTAACTAAAGAGATATTCAGTTTCTTGCGATGAGCTCTCAAAATATACTCCACACCATCTTTGATCAAATGATATTTTTTCTCATGACAGTAAAATATCACTTTCATGTCATAAAAATATGGACTACCCAGGATAATCCCTGAAATATCAAGTGGTACAACATCTAACTCAACTTCATCAACAAAGTTTGCAGTAATAGCAAATCTAAAAATACATTTCCTTGTCACCTGTAAATTTTCATTGTTAACTACCCAACCCAAAGGGTATGGCTTATGATGAGGTACAGTTTCAAGGTTCAGTTTTTTAACTAAGTCTTCTGAAATCAAGTTTGCTTGTGACCCTGTATCAAATAAGGCATCAATCTTTGTATGATTAGAAATTACTCTAACATGGAATAATTATATCCTTGTATCCTCATTTGAAGTGTTATTGTTACTATTTGAGGTACTATAACTTGAAATCGCTTCCTTTCCTTTGTTAACCATGGCAACTATCTTGCTTTCATCTCCTGAATCAGATCCAAGATCTTTTTGTGTGTTGGAAATCGTCTTTTGTTTCCCTTTGTTATTTGGTTTCTTTGGTCTTAGTTCGGGATGTAGTTTCCAATAGTGAGCTTCATCGTGCCCCTCTTTGGAAAAATGTTTGCATCTTATTTTCTCCCCTTCTTGCTTCACACTTGCATTCTTCTTTCCCTTCCATTTTCCTCATTTCTCTTTTCCCTTACCCTTGAATGGCTTCTTATTACTACCCTATTCACAAATGTTTTTACCCCTTGCTTCACGATGTGTGGCTTGCACACATACTTCATCTAATTTATTTGGGTTAAACATGAGAATAGTGTGTTTTAAGTAGGAATGTAGACTTCCTATATACTTCAAGGGTGTGTCTTGTGAATTTAAGTCTACCCCAAGTAATAAAGCCCTTTTCCTAAACTCTTGTGTATACTCTTGGACACTTTGACCTTTAAGTTGTCTAAAGTTTTGCCAACTCATTATTGTTTTCTGCATATAGGCTAATGGATAGAATTGTCTTTTAATGGAAGAAATGAATTCGACCCAAGTAATGGAAATCTTACCATGGATGCGCATTTCCTCCTGTGTCTTTGCCTCCCACCAAACGAATGCTGCTCCTTCTAGACTTAATGAAGCCAATTGGATTTTAATATTGTCTTCTTGTAGATTTTGAATTCTACAATAAACTTCTAATTGACAAATCCAATTATCTAGTTTTTCAGCATTAACTTCTCCATTATATATAGGAAGTTCAAATTTGATGTCCAACTTGAGTAACAGAGTCTTACCTTTTGGGATCTTGGAATGAGTATGGGTATGATTTTTTGTAGTGGATTTGGAAGATTAAAATGCGAATGAGGATGATGGTGGTGGTGGTGGTGGAGAAGGAGTTGGTTTTCCACCACTGGCTTTTGAGCTCCTCTCTTCCTCTTTTTATCAAGAAGATTCTCTTTCTCTATGAGGGTGTTTTGAACCTTCTCCAGCCTTTTCCATAAAAGCTTCATACATAAGTTTCACCATCCTTTGCATTTCCTTGAACTCCTTCGACATCCGCTTCCTCGAATGTTCATGAGATCCTTCATGGTCCGACATTTTGCTGTTGATTCAAGCTCTATCTCTGCAACTTGTATCTCTTTAACCACTTCAAATTTCTCGTGCAATTAATTCCTCTCGTACTTCAAGTGTTTCCTTGAGTGGTCCTTTTTGCAAGGATGTTTTTATCTCAACCTTCTTCCTTCTTGTCCTACCCTCCGGACTAGCTATCGCAGTTTCTTCACCCTTTCTCGCAATCTTAATCTTGTAAGCATCAATAATTTTGCACTATTAAAAACTCTTCAAGTAAAACAAGCAAGAAACCTCGTGCTCGATACCAACTTGATCCTAAAATTACTTGCTAGTTAATGTTGTGTTAGTTTCATTTCGCATATAAATCCTTTCTTTTGCATTGTTTTACTTATCCTTCATGAGTTTGTTTAAGAGCATGTGATTACAAACATTGCATCGAGTGAAATTATGAGTTTGTCGTAGCTTAAAAAAGCATAATTTTTAATGATAGAACAAAAATAATAGTAAACACAAAAACACATATAAGAAAGATTAACACGTATAATTTTGATAAAGTAGTTCACCCCCTCCCCGTTACATCTCCTCATTCAACTTCATAGTGTGACCTTTGTATTAGCTTCAAGTGTGCTCAAATTTATGTTAAGGCTTCATAACCTCTTTAAATATGTTCCCATGAAGCTATAACATCATAATTTCCCAAAATGACTATTTCTTTACCGTAATTGGACTGGATGCCTGCAATGACCCCAACGCCCGTTGGCCCTAGCCTTCAAAAATATTCAAATGTAATAAAACACATGTAGATCACCTTTTTTCCTTTGCAACCTGCTCCATTGAGTTCCCAACATGCGAATTAGCCAAGATCGAATTTTACCGAGCTCAATTTGGTCGAAAATTGAGTGAGTTATGAGAAAACCAAATTTGCCCCAATTTCTCCTCCAAAATTGGTGGAACTACCAAGTAAATTTATAAAATTAGAAATTTCGCTATAAATGTGGTAATGCTCCTCTAAAAACTCCACATTTTAAATTGTGATTAGATTAGGGTTAATCCGAATTAGGTGGGCGGATACATGCGCTTACATTTAAGCGTGATTAGTACCTAAGGTGGTTGGATAAACATGTTTAAACCGTGATTAGTCGTTAATTAATCCGTCTTAAAAAATTCTCGCCACAACCTCTTAGCGATCGGTCTCTCGACTTCTCGCTATATGGGAGGGGCTGCCCTCCAACCGCCAACCGGCCGTGTTTGAATACTTTAACAATGTGGGGAGTTGATAGTTGTTAAGAACCATATCAGAGAGGACTTGGTGCCGTGGAGGTCGAGGGTGGAAGGTCATGGTTCGACCCCCACTCCGCCATATAAATTTTTGTTCAAACGAATTTTCAAATCGCCATAAATGGTTGGCTTGGACAACTAGCCTTACTCTAATGTCATTAGCACTTCCGCATTTGTTTAATCCCCGCCGAAAGTGGGTTTTCAAACTATATATATATATATATATATATATATATATATATATATATATATATATATATATATATAATTCCACTATATCAACCCAATGTCCAAACATTAGTTTAATTTGACATTCGACCTCATAGGTTAGGATATGGCCCACCAAAGAGGACACATGGTGCCCTCTCCTCGTTGGGTTATACTCCAACCCCAAAATTTCAGTTCCAACTTAGAAAGAATTGGAGGTCAATGGACAATTTCTTTCTTCACTTAACCCATCTCTGGCGAATTTGAAGATGACACTACTAAAGGTTGTACTGCTGCAATCTGGAGAATATTCCCCGTGTACGTCGATTGTACCTACCACATCATCACCGTACTTGTTCTCGCCATTTTTTGCCTATTTTGGAAAACAAACAATAGACGATAACTCAACCATACAAACTCGTATTTTGATGAAACGAGTTTATGCCATAACTCGCGATTAACTCTATCCGTTCGTTCGTGCTCTGAAGCAATTTTGAGCACTTTCAATTTTTAGCTAAAACTTAAGCCTTAGATCAGCAATAGCACTTGAGCTAAGTCGAAATTCTAGGGCGGTTTCCAGAGAATTTTCGAGTGAGCTTGCAACACTGTGAGGGACAGTGTCGGCGAGGGATTATTTGGATCCAAGGCCAAGAATACATGTGCGCAGAGGCAGATCCGTACTAGGCAAAAGACAAAGACCTAGGCAGAGGGGCTGCATCTCACGGTGCCAATGGTGAGGTCGACGCAGCCCTTCCTGTGTGACAAGGTAAGCAACGCCGAGCCCGCAGGGGTGACAGAGCAACCTATTTTGCGTAGAGGATGCTAGTGATCTAGTAGCTACGCAGAACCGACGTAGTGCCGGGAGAGGCAACACTCGGGATTTACAAAAGGCTAGAAAGTGGCTCATATTCAACATTATTCGAAGGCGGTGAAGCCTCACTCGAATCAACCATATTTTATGTCTCCAGGTGATAGAGGTACATTTGTCGTGAATTATCTATTGGGAAAACCATTACTAGTGCCCTTGATTGTATTTAGATATTCTGCTTAATAAACAAACCCTCTAAGACTTGTTGCACCAATTTTTCCACATTGGGTTTTTTCGGGGACATTGTCCAAAAAATACCATGTCCTTTGTCATGGGTGTGTTATGCTTCAGTAAATGATTTGTATGTATGTGTAGGTTGCATTTGTGTTTACCTTGATATTTTTATGAATATTCACAAAATAACTTGTTAATTAAATCAAACAAGTAAGAGAATTAAATCAAGATATTGGTAAAGAGGGTTTATATATTCTAAAGTCTCACATGGCATCGTCATGGATTATGAATGTTTAAGCCATCGAATAGGGTTGAAGATTTTTTTGTTGCAGAGAGCAACCGAAGCCGCAAAGATTCGTAAAGAGGCAACAAGAATACTCGTAGGGATAGTGCAGCTCTGCTGTGTGACGCAGAGGCCGGACACAGCCTGCATGATACGTAGGCTAACACAAAGCCCATAAGGGTAACTCGTAGCATGTCAATCTCTGCGTCGAGTCGACGTAGAGGTTGATAATGGCCCAAGGGGGCAGACGTGTACCTGTGAGGGAGTGATGTTGTATCGTTGCCGGGATGGAAGTGAAATTTTCTGATCTTGAAGTTGTTGGTGGGGCATTGTTTCTATCAAGGTGAAAGTGCCTCTAAAGGTGGTTGGGTGGCAAGGGGAAACACTTCCTCAAAAGCTTTTCTTAGCCAAGAAATCTAAGATTCGATCAAGTGGAGTGAACGCGGAGGGTTGATTCAAAGCACTGTGAAGGACTTTTGTGAGGGAAATTGTAAGAGGAGCATATTCTTTAAAGGGTTTCTATCACCAAAAATCCCGTATCCGCCTTTTTTTAAGTGTAGCAATAGCGTGGGTTTTATAGAGAACTTCGTCTTGGGCCGCCTTGATCATAGATGGCCTCACATGAATTGAGAGATCCGGTTAGGTTAGACGATGTGTCTAACTTTTCCATTTGGAAAGTTAGAATCTTGCCACCTCGAATAATATGGCATCATAGATCATGACAAGAACATTCGAGCTATTCGAACCAATGTCGCTCTTTTAGTGAAGTTCAATGAAAATAAGGTGCGAGGTAAACGATCGATCATGGATGGAGTGAAAGATCACGTGGTTCAAGATATTGCCGAGAAGAAGACGACAAACGAGGTGTGACGACACAACTACGTTGTATCAAGGTAGCTCCATCCAAAGGAAGATTCTTCTCGAGAATTAGATGCGGTTGTTCCGTATGCATAAGGGAGTGTATATCAATCCTTTTCTCTTCGATTGCGTATTATCCAAGATCATCTAATTTCCATGGGGGCAACTCCCGATGATACCCATGGTGAGGACTTCCTTGGAATGTAGTCACCGATGATTGGGAGACCTTTATCCAAAGTATTCGGGCAGAGAAAACTTGGAACCGGGGGACATGTGGGAAATCCTTCTGGTAGGAGGAGATTAGGAGAATAACCAAAAGAGGGAATTCAACAACGAAGGAGCTTTAAGATTAAGAAAGAGGAGGAGGAAGATGTAGCCCTAGCATCTAAGAGAAAAAAAGAAACAAGGAAGAAGAAGGACCTATCCAAGGTCCAATGCTTCTGCATGTGTCTAATTGGAACACTTCACCAATACTTGTCTTATGAAGAAGGGCAAGGAAGATTCATATTCCAAGGGAAGCAAGAGGGAAAGGGGATGGCGACAACAATGATGATGTGGGCATGAGTGCTCCCGCACTTTCAAGAGAAGAGGTGGGGAAACATAGATTTGTAGAGTGAGCTATAGATGGTGGACGACAAGATCCTTGAGGTGCTCCAAACTATTGATCACATACGAGCGGGATTCGATAAAGACAAAGAGTATATTAATTGGAGTCAATGGATGCAAAGGAACATGGAAAGGCACAAGAAAATGCTCGAACGTTGTACATTAAAGCAACGTGGTACAATGGAAGCTGCATCAAGGAAGAAGCAACGCAGGTCGATGGGACTTCAACAACGCAGAGGGGAAGTGCTGGTGAAGTGCAAGAGAACAAATACGCAGGCTCTACATTGGTATTTTTTGTAGTTGGGGTAGTATCGAGTGTGCTCTAGCCCCGAAACTTTGTGGAGGCTAAGAAACACATCACCTCCAAACCCGTGAGAGAGTTTGGAGAAATTTCATTTGGTGTTAAAATTATTCAAATAATTAATTATTTTAATGTAATCCCTAAGTCTAAACTTAGGGAAATTAAATAATTAAAGAGAATTAATTAACACATGCTGAAATGTTCTAAGTGACGCAACTGCTACCTTAATCTCAAATTTCGTTGATAAGTGATTTAATCGCGGCTATTGATGCTCAACGAAAAGGTATAAGAGAAAGGCTTCGAGGGCCGCTTGGAGACAATAATAACGAGAGTGCGCAGCTAAGAAAACTAAGTTGAAATTCTAGGGAAGGGCTTGCTAAGAATTTACAGAGGATTTTTCCGCAACAAGCGGGGTAGTACCGTCGAGGGGATGATCTTATCCCTGAGCGAAGAGTTAGCAAGAGGCGCAGGGAGAAGTCGACAATGCAAAGGAGCAAGGGCAGCAAGAACAACAATTA
Source organism: Pinus albicaulis (assembly GCA_034641835.2). Classification (NCBI taxonomy): domain Eukaryota; kingdom Viridiplantae; phylum Streptophyta; class Pinopsida; order Pinales; family Pinaceae; genus Pinus; species Pinus albicaulis. Next base: position 1,137,495,394 of record CM076570.1, on the reverse strand, counting down.
CGCAATGCTCGCACAACAAAGCTTCGGCTCGGCGACGAGGTGCTACGCAAGCCTAAGAGGGGCGCGCCGTAGCTTCAGAGGGCTTCCGCAGTTACGCAGGGGCCTTCCGCAGGCAACATAAGGACCGTGTCACCCACTCTATGGTTACGTGCTCCTCTCCGAGCAGTCAGTGGGGCATCGCATAGCCTAGTAGGGCTTATGTTGGGGTTTGTGGAAACATCGGGGTTTCTAGGCCGGGGACCTGGGTCGAGTCTTGTAACCTGCTTGAGGGTGTGGATCGTACTTAATCTTGGTCACAAAACAATGTTAGCTACGTATCTACTTTCTCTTTTTCTTTTGCCTGCCAACTAAATTTGGTGCCCAGACGGTCGACTCGCATTCTACTTAATAATAACAAACCCTCACATTCAAGTGAAACTTCTTTTCCAGCTTTAGGGTTTTTCCTAGGACTTATGTCCAAATATCATGTGTCACTTTTTTGAATGAGCGTAATATTCAAGAAATGATCCGCATGTGTAGGCTATTAGTTGTGCTCGTATTTTCTTAAAACAACTTGTATAACTTAATCAAGTAGGAGAAGAAACCCCATGATACTACAAGAGGATTTACACAACTCCGTATTAGGAAATTTTCACATGGTATCAAAGCGACAACAGATCAAGTCGATTCTCCAGCAAATCAAATTGAAGAATATTTTTCTACAGAAAACAAAGAAAATTAGCATAGATCCGACAAGTGCCTTCGCGCAAGAGGACGCAAACCTAGGAAGGGTAGCGTTGCAGATACAAAAGGCCATCAAGCTTACGTAGGGCCTTCCTAGGTTAACAGAAGGGACCGCGTCACCTTGTCCGGTGTTACGCAGTCTACTTCCTAAGCGTCACCGGGGCCACATTGGGCCGCCGTTGGGACACGCTTAGTCATTCTTCCTATTGAGAATTTTTTTCCTGGGATCCGAAATCGCTAAGCCAATATTCAATAGTGCCGGTGTGGTGGAGATTCGCTCGCGTACACCGTGCTCAGTTGGAGCCAACAAAGAGAGTGGAGGAAGACAATCACTGAAGAGATCCGAGGCCAAACGGATCCGAGATTCGATTAGAGGGTGATCAAAAAGAAATGTCCGATTGGTTTGGCTAAATATTTCTAGGAGGGAAACTGGCCAGAGAGAGAAACTACTATAGAGGGGTTTTGTTGAGTATTGCAATAGAAAGAGGGAGAAAATGTGATACGCCCGACAGACCGAGAAGATGGCGCCTACAGCACCAAGAGACCGGGGATAGGTTGGACGACATGTCCAACTTCGTTATCCGGAGGCCAAAATTTCGTCAATCTCGACGAGTATAGCCTCAAGGACCATGGAGATAGTCCTAGCTATGCCAACCGATGCAGCATCTCCTCTAAATAAGTACGAAGAAAAATCACATGAGCTAAGAGTCGAGATCATGGATAAGAGTCAAAGACCACGATGTGCCTCGTATTTTCGAAAAGAATACGACAAATGAGATGTGGGTAGCATTGGACACGATGTATCAAGGAGGCGCCGTCCAAAAAAGGATGCTTCGGAGAATCAAATGCGGTTGTTCTAGACGTGTATGGGTGAGGAGATAGATCCCTTCCTCTTCAAACTTCGCATCATCCCGCATCAAACTAATTACCATGGGTACAAATTTGGATGAGGGGCTCTTGTAGTGGGACCGCCTTCGAATATAGTCCTAAAGAATGTGGGAAACGTTTGTCCAAAGTATTTGGGTGGCAACAAGCACATCATGGGTAGACATGTGTGCAATCCTCTCGTCAAGAGGAAACTGGAGATTCACCAAGAGGCAAAGCAATGGAAGAGGATCAGCCAAAATGAAGAAAGAAGAGGAAGATGATGCATCCCTTGCATCGAAGGAATGAAGGTATCAAGGGAAGAAGAAGAGGACCCATCTAAGTTTCAGTGCTTTAACTATGGTGGACTCGGGACACTTCGCGCACTTGTCCCAAGAAGAAGGGCAAAGGATCTTATGAATCTAAGATTGTAGCAAAGAAAAGGATGATGGATCTAATGATGATGCAGTACCATGAGTGCTTCCGCGTAACTCGAGAGAAGAGGTGGGGTGATGGATCTCGTAGAGAAATCCATAGAGCCAGGAGGGTGATCTCGAGTCAACCCTACTTGGATCACACACGAGCTATGGGAGCCTTAAGATGGTAGCGGGATGAGTTTTCAGAGATGGTTGCAGATGGTCATAAGAAGTATAGGGGGAGTGATGAAGAGCTAAAGAGGTAGAAGCATAATGCAATGGAAACAACATAGAGGATGATGGGACTTCAAATAGCACAGAGATAAGTGCGGGTCACGCAGCGTTGCTGGTTGTAGCAACAATGGCTTCATGAGAACAACGTAAATCAACAACAAGGGAGCTTCAAAGATGGGATGCAACCCGACTTGTCTCACAACGATTGGGAAGGAGTCTTTCGCCTGCTTACCAAAGTTGTACCGAGCTGGGTGCGTAGTTAGGCAACAAGTGTGTTGTTATAGGCAACATGATGCAACAATTTGAGAGGGGAGTCACAAAGACAGATGCAAAGGCAGACTGGGGCTTGTAGTGACATGGGCAACATGCATGTGCGTAGTGTAGTGGATGGAGGGAAATAGGGCCAAGCATCAGCAACACAAAACCAATACCAATATCTTGCGATACATGGTGTGGATGTATTGCTAGAGCACACTCCATGCTAAGAGGAGTGTTGATATTTTGTGTAGCTGGGGTAGCATAAGCAGTGCTTCCGGCCCCAAAATTTGTGGAGTGGGGCTAAGAAAATCATCACCTCAAAAAACCCGTAAATTGTTTGGAGAAATTTCATCTCGTTGTTAAATTTATTCAAATAATTAATTCTTTTTAATGGGTCCCTAAGTCTAAACTTAGGGAAATTAAATAATTAAAGTGAATTAATTAACACATGTGCCGAATGTTCTAAGTGATGGATCAAGCGCTCTTTAATCTCACTGCTGATAAGTGATTTAACTGGTTGTACCTATTGATGTGTTCAATGAAAAAGTATAAGAGAAAGGCTTGGAGGGTCCTATGGAGACACACACACTGAGGTAGAGTTGAGAAACTAAGCTTCGGAATTCTAGGGTAGGCAGGGGTTTTGTTAAGAATTTTCAAAGGAGTTTTCTATAGTGAGGTAGTATTGGCTTAGATGATCTCGATCCCGAGTCAAGAGTCAAAAAGAAGAATAGAGCAAATTTTGTGGACAACACACAGAGCAAAGACAACAACAACAACAGCCATTACAAAGAGCTACACACCACAGCTCTTCACCCGCTACCTGTGTGTTGCGCAGCTCAGAGGGTGCCGCTGGGTGCCTTCATAGGGTTTTCTAGGTTACGCAAGGGCCTCCAAAAGAGGTGTAAGGACTGCGTCACTCCACTCGTAGTTATGGGGGCCCCTTTCCGAGCAAGCAAGAGGCACGCAGATCCCATGTGGCTGACGCTAGGCTTCAAGGGTGAAACGCGGGGGTTTCTAGGGCTAGAATCGAGCCGAGTCTTGTAAATCCCATTTGAGGTGTGGATCAGTCAGAATCTTGGTCATCGAACAAATGGTTAGCTGCATATCTACTTTTTCTTTGTCGGGTTAACCATATTTGGTGCCCGCATTTGTTGTACTCATATTCTACTTAATAATAATAAACCCCTACATTCATGCACCGGTTTTCCACTTAGGTTTTTTCGGGACTTATATCCAAAGATCGTTAAAATAAATTTTGTTGAATGAGCACAATATCTTATGAAATGATCCGCATGTGTGAATAAGTAGTTGTGTTTATCGTATTTTTGGAAAATAACTTGCATAAACTTAATCAAGTAGGAGAATTAAACCATGATACTATAATAGGATTTCGCATAACTATATTCGTGAATTTTCACACTCTGTGAGAGACAACACAGAGAAGAAATATAGGGTGCTTTAGTGATGAGATGTAGCCGTGGCCGACTTGTCCGTCGCCTGTTGGGTGAAGTCCTTTTAGTTCTCACTTCTTAGCACTGAGTTATGTTGGCACAAGAAAGCAAGTGCTGTTTACAGTAGCATGATGTAGAAATTTGAGAGGAGTTACAATACATATGTGGCAAGGATCGTAAGTGTATCTAAGGCGTAGTATAGAAATTAGCGCCGTAGTGGATGGAGGGAAACAGTGCCAAGCATCAACAACGCAGGGACCAATGCCGCAGATCGCAGAAATGCTTCCTCGAGTGTTCACAGAGCACATTCCTCGCTAAGAGGGAGAAGTGTTGAGATTTTCGCAGAGTATCAGATGTGCCCTAGCTCCGAAACTTTGTGGAGGGGGCTAGAACACATGAGATCTCCAAGATCCGTGTAAATCATTTGGAAAAATTCCTCCTGGGCAGTGAAACTTATTCAATAAATTAATTATTTGAATGGACACCCTAAGTATAACTTAGGGAAATTAAATAATTAAAGGAATTAATTTAAACATGTGGGTGAGAATGTTCTAAGTAACATGGATCAAGCCTTTCTAATCCTAGTCGTTGATTAGAGATTAGGATCATAGTCGTTGATTTATCATTCAGGAAAAATTATTAAAGGAAGGTTTGGGGTAAGTTGAGAACACATAGAGTGGTAGCACTTGAGCTAAGTCATAATTATGGGCGCCATTTGCCGATAATTTTCAAGTGAGCTTGCACCGAAGCCAGGAGGGCAGATTGGCGAGGGATTATTCTAATCCGAGGCCGAAAATACATAGGTAGAGAGTGGGCAGTATCCACACTTGCCAGCCGCAAAGACCCAACAAGAGGGACGCGGGCCTAGCTGTGCTCACGAAGAGGCAACGCAAAGGTTGACGTAGGCCTCTGGTGGTGACGTGCGTAGCCGTGCCCCGCAGGGGTGACGCAAAGGTGAAAAATCCTAAACGAGTCCTACCGCAACAAATTTGAATTACTTCTCTCATTATTTTCCATAATATTCTCCATTACGTTGAAATATCAAAGTAATTACTAAAGCAACACAAAAATAATGTTACGGAATAAATATAAGTGGTCAAACAACCGAACAAAATACAATGAAAACTTCCACATTTGACACAGTTATTTTTGGGACTAAGTCCTCGAAAAAAACCCAACTTGGGAAAAAATCGGTGTAGCAACCGAGGTTTTCAGATTATTAAGGAGCGTAATCTGAGTACAACTAGGGTGCCAGCCATCCGGCTCACCCTTCCCGCAGAAATCTCAAGAACAAAAGAAATGTGAGATATACCTCACTCGCAACTCCCCGCTGATCCGCAGCAACGCCGGTGAAGCCCCTCTCCCCGCTCGCATGATGTGCACACCCGTTACCACGTAAGCCTATGTGGGTGCGCCAAGGAACCGCGTCACCTCCTCCCTCTCAGCACCCATCAAGGTCGATTCGGAACCGAGTTTTGGCTCCTCCCCGTTCGGGAAAACCATGCCTTCAGCTATCTCTACACTAAATCTAGAAGGCATCGCATCACTTCGTGTGATCCGCCTGTGGACCTCCATCACTCCCTCTAGATGATCACATTGCAGTATTCCAAAAATTTAGCTTTCATCTAAATGGAACATTATAGTTTGTTTTATCACTAGGTAGGTGAATAAGTGGGTAGGCAGCTATCAAACTCTCTTTAGAAGTAATAATAACACCCTAATGTGAAAGAGGAAGAATAAGGCCGAATTAAGCACTGGTGTGAATGTGATCGGGATCATGTTGATTCGATTAACTTGACCAAGTCAACAATGTTGTCATGGAGGAGTGGCCTTTATGATCGACAGTCGCGCTTTAGTGGACGACAACTTCAGGATGAGCTTGGTGGCAAGTATGGATGGGACCCAATGTGATAAGGTTCACTTGCTATATATGGAAAGGGATGGCAGCCTTTTGTTATTCATGTTTTAGATTATCATTTTGATATTGTCCTAGACTTGCTTCATTTTGTCGTTTAGTAGGGTTTCTATGTCGTTTAGCAAAAGGGTGTTCCTAATCTAGAACTCACTCATTTCGTGAAGGAGAGGTTCTTTGAGCTGCATTTCCTCATTCGGCATTTTCACCAAGCTACCTCCTTCAAATGCCTACAATACGCTTATATTTAGAGCTTCGGGTTGCAAGGTGGGCAAAGAAAGGAGGATCACATAGAGCTATTTCTCGGGATTGCTTTTCGTTGGAGAGAAGTCTATCCATTGGAGGATCAGCAAGGAGGGCTCCTCAAGTATATTTTCATATCTTTGGCATTAGGCCAACTATTCACCATCCCCGCCCGCAACACAATTTTCGAACTACGTTATTTTTTATAGTAACGTCGGGAGGGTTCATTGAGCTCATGAGGAGGTGGGTCTATTTCTCGAGCAGAGGGATCAACCTTCCATTTATAAATACCAGTTGGAGGAGGACATCATCATTTCAGATCTGTCATGGCCTCATTCTATTTATATTCAGCTTTGTGACATCTCAACCTCAGGGTTATTTGTCACATTGTATATTTATTGGTATTTCTAGTAATCTTTTTTCGTGGTTGGCTAGAAATCATGTATTAGAGCCCACATCTCCTTTTTTGGGAATTTATTTGTTTCTATCAGCCATATTAAATTCATGCATGTTTACGTATGGGGCCTACACCGATATAAGATGTATGTCACTGCATTCTATATAGTTGTAGCAACTCATGTGCCGATTATTCCTATCATCGGGAGGCTTGTTCTTATTGCTTGAGTGGCTTGTCCCTCATGATATTTTTCTATATTGTTGCTGATATCTTAATAAAATGATGGCCGATGCTGATCTCTCTCATGTCATGTTCAGATTTGTTGTGTTGTACATTATTATGACTTGTATTGCAACATTCCTCATTTTGGGATATTACAAAGGTATCACAGCATAATCTTGGCTCAACCTCAGTATTCAAGACATTATGCCATTAGAAGGAGAAGCTTCTTCTCATATAAAGGAGAAGTTCTACGTAAGAAACAAAGGCATGACTCCATTATTTGGAGAAATGAAGGAAGAGAGGATCTCCCATTTTTTCCAAACATTGGAAAATATCGATGAAGATCTCATGAGATGAAAGGGGAAAGTGTAGAAAATTTAAGAGGGTTTGAAAGTGAAGCAAGCCCTAGTTATTCACATGATGTGGGTGTGGGAGAATTCAGCCACACATGCAGATCCACACGTAGTTTATTATTCATTCACCGTAAGAAGGATGAAGGAAGAAGATGCACCAAGGGGAGGAGGCCTTGAGTGACTATCTTCGTGGAGTATGAGTCTCAATCATGGAGATTCAAAAAGCACTTTACCTCAAGGGTTTTGCCAACTCAAGGAAGACAAAAAGATCCAACAACCATAATAGAATTAAGAGAGGCAGAATATTTCTATCAAAATTCTGATGGATCAAATAGCGCACAAACTAAAGCTTGGGTGGAGGAGCTAGATTCCTATTTCCAAATACACCAGTTTTAGAAAAAAGGGAATTAGAGTAGCAGCTGGCCACATCTTCAAAGGTATGGCCTACAATTGGTGGTTTTGTAGTTCGCTTCATTTTATCATGCAATGTAAATATCATATGTTCACTAATAAATTAGTGAGAATTTTTGACATTAAACATTGTGAAACATCTTTGAAGTTGAACCCAAAAACTCAAACCTTTCACATGAGCTGGAGAGATCTATTTTTCCAACTCCACTCCATATTTCTATCAAGGGGATAAAAGCATGAATGATGCCTTTCCAAGGGAACATCTCCACTTCTCACATATCTTCTACAGATGAAGACATGGAGGTTCCTCCTTCAAGAGAAGACCAATATCAAGGGTCTCTCATCGATGATGAGGCATTCTCAAATATTGGTGAAGGGGATGAGTAGAGAAGAGATAACAAAGGTTGTACCATATGAGGAGATCCATCACCACATGGAGATGGGGAGGAAGACATTGCTTCCATTAGGGAGGAGCCCCTTGCCTTTGCAAAGGAGATCCAAATGATCCAACATGTGGGAACCAAACATAATTCCTATAATGCATTAGTTATCAGGTTGTGAATCTTCGCGATGGAAGGATAAGAAAGGGTTGATAAGCATCAAGGGATGATGATAATTCACCCTTATCTATTTCATAGGAGGTTTCTCAGAGCGAAGAAGGAGATTTTATTATGCAACAGGAAGGAAAATCACCCACCCATATACGTACCACTTCGCATTTCGATGTTCTCCTCCATGGGGCCATTCCACCCGAGAGGCCACCAGACTCCAGAGTTAGCAAGAGAGATCTCGCCTTGGTTCACCACTTCTGTATCTTGAGGTGGATACTTTGGAGGAGTCTAGTATAGCACATAGTTTGGGATAGACTCAAGGAGGAGGGGAATATCCTCCCATTTTCAACATTACCCACCTCATTACCTATTCTCACAACATAGTAGTTGTCGTAATGATGGAGGAAGGCACCCACTATGGTGCAAGGGAGCTACTCCATGGATTGGGAGAAACACAGGCACTTTGAGGAAGGGATCCCTCCATACATTGGAGTAGATGGAGGCCACTCATGCTCACATCACAAGATCAGAGGTTTCTTTGGATGAAGCCATGGAGGCCAACTTCAAAGGCCACCACTTCTACTTGAGCATGATCAGTCTGTATGATGGGCATGGCAAGACCTGAGGATGACTTTGGCACGTGGTATGTCAAAGGAGAAGATATCAGTGATGTGGGGAGTCGGTTTCTTAGGAGGGTTGATCCATATTGGAAGGTCTCAACTTTTGCAGAGTACTCCAAGGATCCGGGTGCTTTCAAGGATTCTCGACGACCCTGGGAGAGGGAGATGAGAGCGAAGGTGGTGGTTGATGAGGTCATCTATTTGCATGTAGTAGCCCTGACTAAAGTTTTAGCTCAAGAGGAAGCTACTACACAAAGACATGTGGACTTTCTTTCCATGCACTTTGATGCATTTCATTCTTTTCGATGGAGGAGTTCACTTGGGAGGGCATCCAGCATGATGATATATATCAAAGATATGGAGAGATGCAGTACTGATGGTGATGGAGAGGTTATCACATCCACTTCCTCGTCATGGAAAGTGAGGATAATTTTCATTTGAGCGATTGCACCAAGGACCAAAGTACATGTAGAAGGTACAATTTTGCATCATGATTTTTACTTATTTGCATCGTATATGAGCAACATGTACTCAAGGAAGACGCTTATTCCTTTCTTGCATATTATATTATGATGTCCTCGAGGCCAATTGAAACATTTAGGTTGGCCATTTTATTGTGCTCTGTAGGGAAGCCACATGATTCTTGGTGTGCACCATTGACACCACATTTTACCTTCATGATCCTATCTTGTAGGATGATTGTGGCAACAAAAAAGTGGCTGGGAGAGCACTCTAAGTATCCCTGATTCGAGGGCAGTAGGATGCAATGCACTTGTTCCATAAGGGAACTAAGAACCACCTTTCAGCTTGTCATATGGAAACTTGTTTCTACTGGGTTTTTATTTCCATATATTGATAACGTTTTTATGTTTATGGGAAGCTTTTTTGGGAGAGTGGTACAAGAATTGGAGATTCCCATCGGGATTATGATTCTCCCTAGTTTACATGTTGCATGTTTCAGGAGAGACAATGGGAAAACCATGATTTCCACACTACATCTCTTTTCTTCATGTGGGAGGAGCTATTTGGAGAACTTGAGTTCTTGGAGGAGGCACTTCATGGCTGGATTTGTTTGGTGGGGTAACTTGGGCCATTCTTGGAGGCCATGACACTCAGCCCAAGATCGCAAACCCCATACTTACCATAAATGGAGAGAGAAACAACTTGGATGGAAAAATATAATCTCTCCATTCAAATTTCAACACATTGCATAAACCGGGGGTTGAGGATTTCTTTGATGAGCTACCTAGGATGGCTCATTTCATTCGGATGATAAAGATGGAGTCTCTACTGGGAATGAGATCCCCTATGTTAGTCAAGACTTCGCTTTGAAGAGGCTGACAACAAGAAGATTTCCATTCACACTTTCCACTTTCTCATAATGTGGACCATTTGGTTTTGCATACTTGTGAGGAACCATTGGAGGGCAGATTTATGGGAGATTCTTTTGAGCAGTTGTGACTATCAAGGAGAAGGCCACAAGGGGAATAAGGAGGAATTTTTTTCCACCTTTTACGCTTGCTTGAGGACAAGAAACATTTGGAGGGGGAGGACCGTAATATTCCAAAATTTAGCCTTCATCTAGATGGAATATTATAGCTTGTTTTATCACTAGCAGATGAATAAGTGGTAGGGAGGCCCATAAACCTTTTTATATGGGATAATAACACTCCTAATGTGAAAGGAGTAAGAATAAGCAATTGATTAAGCACCTTGGGTGTCAAATTGTGGATTGATCATGTTGATTCAAATTAACTTTAACCAAGTCAACAATGTTGTCATGGGAGGAGGGCTTTTATGATGAGACACACCCAGCTTTAGTGGAGGAAACTTGGTATGAGATTGGTGGTGTAAGTATGGATAGATCTAATGTGAGCGCATTCACTTGCTATATATGGAGAGGATGGAAGCCTTTGTTATTCATGTTTTAGATTATCATTTTGATATTGGTCTCCGCTAGAATTGCTTCTCTTTGTCAGCAATAGTAGGGTTGATGTGTTGTTTAGCACAAGGGTGTTCTTCGAGTCGTATCTTCATTCCACAGAGAGAATTTTTTCCAAGCTACCTCCTTTAGCTAACAACAAGAATTTTCCTTAGAGTTGGGTTGCCAGGTGCAAAAGGAGGAGATCACATAGAGCTATTTCTCGGCTTGTTTTTCAGTGGAGAGGTAGCCTATCCATTGGAAGATCAACAAGGAGTGGCCTCAAGTATATTTTCATATATTTCAGCATTAGGCCAACCATCTACCATCCCTCGCTGGGCCACAGCTTCACAATTAACCGCATTATTTTTGGAGGAAATTGCCGGGAGGGTTCATTGAGCTCATCAAAGAGGGTCTATTTTCAAGTAGAGGGATAAACCTTCTATTTAGAAATAATATTGGAGGAGGATACCATCATTTTAGATCTTTCATAGCCTCATTCTATTCGTATCCAAAATATAAAGTGACATCTCAACCCTGTGGTTATTTGTCAGTATCGTATACTTTAAGTATTTCTAGCAATATTTTCCGGATTGTCTAGAAATCATGTATTAAATCCCACATCATCTTTTCTCTGGCATTTCTTTTGTTTCTATCATCCATATTACATTCATGTATGTTTACGTTAAATAACTACACCGATATAGATAATAACACATCGATCTCCGACATTCTATACAACAGCAAAGAACTCGTGTGTGCCGATTATCTTTATCATCGAAGGCTTGTTCTTATCGTTTGAGGATTGTCCCTCATCACATTTTTGTATATTGTTGCTGATATCTTAATAAAATTATGGCTGTATATTGATCCCTCTCATGTCATGTTCATATTTGCCGTGTTTTACATTATTATGTAATATTGTTGCATTCCCCATTTTGGGATATTACACGTCAGCTTTACCTATGGGCCACTACCGCTCTCTTTGAAATGTACTCCTCGGTCCCTCCCCGACCAATTATCGCATTCAATTCTCTCTCCGTAACTGATCACTAGATGGAAATAACTTAGCCAACCTTTCCCTAGTGATTCGATCTTGATCAAAAAGTTGTGTCTCTCTCACAAGCTCAAAAAAGCCAAATTCTCGTTGTGCTCAAATGTGTTTTCCATGTGCCCTCGCCCTCCCATATTCTTATGTTGACCCTTCAACGACCAAGATTAAAACATAATCAAGGGCTAAGATTAAATTGTAGGTGATCCATGATTTTTTCTAGAAGATTCACTCTTAGTTTAATTAACACCCTTTAATTAATCAGCTTTCCTAAGTTTAGACTTAGGAAAACATTACAAAAAAACGATTAATTAATTTACTTAAACCATCTCTAAGTGGAATTCTTTCTAAAACCATTTATGACTATTATGGAATACATGTGTCTTAGCCTATATACAAATTCACAAGGCTAGAGCAATATCCTCGATGTTAACATAACGACACTCCCTCTTAGCGAGGAAAGTGCTTCTAGTAAGACAATTCAATGTGTTGCTGTTCTCGACTTTGTAAAAATCTATCGTTGTGTTGTCAAGGGCCGCTCACCAACACTACACAAAAGAAATAATGATGCATCCGTACGTCGACTTCCATGATGCCGCCAACTCAATATACTAAAATCCTCTCGAATTTCCGCAACCATGCTGCCAGACCGCGTGAGCATCGCGTTGCACCCTCGTAATTACGTTGTTGTTGCTCATTCATCGCTATTGCTCAACTACCGCCGTCGCAATGCTATATTTTTTTCTAATTGCAGTAACAAAACATCCGAAACTTGACAAGTAACCGTTAAACTCGAAAATAAGACCGACCGTCGCTAGTTTCTCGCACCAGTTTCGAAATCAATGTAAGCGACTGTGATTGCGTGAGTAGTGCACCGCACCGCGCCACACCCGGCTGTGCATCGTGTTGCTACTACTCATTTGTTGATGTTGTCGCTCCATCTCTCTCGTTGATTAGGCTCTCTAGTACCGCTAGCCACTTCATTGTATTCTCATCTTCCACCGTAACTCGTCCATGCCGCTACTATCTTTAGGCTGCCAAAGCTCACATGTGATCCAAGAGTTTAAAACACGAGATGATCGCCATCAGAGATTCTAGATCTACAACCCAAGTCGCCCCACTTCCTCCTTTCGGAATATGAGCTAACAACATAGCTAAATCATCTTCACCTCAACCTTGGCAAGCTTCGGCTTGAGGATTCGTCTTCCTCTCGGTTCTTTTTCTTAATAGGAATTATGTGGCATAATGTCTCATTTCAATAATTCGAAGCAAAGCTTGATCTCAGATAGATATTTCTTCTTCTACCATTGTTGCAACCTTGATGCAAGGGTTACGTTTTCTTCCTTCTCCTTCTTGAATTTCGAACCGTTGTCGCCATCCTCAATATGGATTTTGGAGGAGATATCTCCTGGGCTATTCTTGCCGCAAGGCTGCCCACATCATCTCATCCCGGGAGTATTTCTATGCACAGAATGCTCGGAAAATACTTGATAGTCTTTCGAAACAACATTTTTAGAGTGAGCCTTACTAGCTCGAGTCTCTAGGTGTTGACCCCAATGCTAACAATCGGACCAGTTTTCTCGACCTCTAGACAGAAAGAGTCAAAATGCTCTCCTTCTTCATGCTAGTGTTACACATCTTTCTCCCTCTGCATACATATTCCGTCGCTTGGAAGATCCTTGATATAGATTTTCATCCCACCACATTTCTCAGCAGTTGTCCTTGTCGATGTGTGCCTGCAGATCCTTTACACCATATAGATCAATCATTTGGCTCTTGCCATGTTCTTCTTAAATACTTCTCGGGGATGTACACATCCAATGCTCGTTAACCGTAATCGTCAATGAGGCTCTTTAGATCATGCTCATCAAGGAGAAACTAAATCTTTGACTTCCAAATAACATAGTTGGAGGCACTTCAAACTTATCTTGGTCACACGATCCGTTGTTGGCCATGTCCTCAATCGTCGACTTCTCCCTCTAACCCTATGCTCATGTATACTTACGTACCTCGAGGAGTAAATCACTCGTTTTCATTGCCACAGCGAAAAAACTAAGTCTCTTTGAGTAAGAGAACTTTCAGAGGTCAAGAAATCCTCAATCCAGAGTTTTAAATTTTCTAACACTTATGCACCAAAGCAGCTATCACAGTAACCATCGTGTCCTTCAAATACATACCGGTCTACTACGCTACCTCTTCTACAACTGAATAGCTTACCCTCTCCGTCAACTCTATCGCAGGGGAGATTTTCTCGCACTAGATTTCTCTGTGGGGCTCCGGATCACAGAATTTTCCGGGGTAGTCTAGTGCTATTTACACAACATCCAATTTATTCATCGTTGATCTCACGAAGTCTTTCTTGCTTCTTCTCGCACTTCACTTCGATAAGCCTGCAATACCATGTGAAAAACCTAAATTCGATTCCCATCGCAACAAATTTGAATTACTTCTCTATTATTTTCCATAATTATTTCATTAAAAGGAAATATTGAAGTAATATCGGCTACCACACAAATAATGCTACGGAATAAATATAAGTAATTTAAAACAAACTAAACAAAGTACAATGGCGGCCCACATTTGACATATAGTTATTTTTGACCAAGTCCCCGGAAAAACAAAACTTTGGGAAAACCACCGCAACAAATCGAGGGTTTTGTATTATTAAGCAATAAAATCTTGAGTACAACTAGGTGCTGAAGATCCAACAACTTCCTTCAAAGAAAATCTTGCAACACAAGAAATGTGAGATATACATCACTCGCAAGTCCCCTCGGGGCCGATCCCCATAATGTTGGTGAAGCCCCTCTCCGCCTATGTGATGCATACATTGCTACCGCATAAGCCTATGTGGGCAAGCTACAACCGTGTCACTCCTCCTCTACAATTATCGTCAATCCGGAACCGAGCTTGGCCCTCCCGGCTCGAAACCACAATGCTCATCTTTGACCGACCCAGAAGGCAATCGCGTCACTTCTCGGTGTGATCCCCTTCCAGGGATTGCGTCACCCCTCTAGATGACTACACTCGCCACCGTGTCATCGCTCTCTCCTCGAAATGTACTTGGTCCTCCCGACCTCGCCATCGCATCTCCGTCTCCTCTCTCGGAATCGATCACTAGACTGAAATCACTTAGCTAGCCCCCGCCTAGTGATTTGACTCCGATCAAAAGCTAGTCTCTCTCACAAGCTCGAAAATGCCAAATGCTCAAGGTGCTCAAATGTGTTTTCCATAGGCCCCTCACCCTCCTTCTTATATTCTTACATCGACCCTTCAAGGGCCAATATTAAAACATAATCATATACAAGATTAACTCGGGAGGTGATCCATGACTTTATTCAGAATATTCACACTTAGTTTAATTAATACCCTTTAATTAATCAATTTCCGTAAGTTTAGACTAGGAAAACATTAAAAAACAATTAATTAAAATAATTAAACCATCTCTAAGTGGAATTTTCCAGAACCATTTCTCGGGTATTATGGAATACATGTGTATTAGCCTATAAACAAAGTTACAAGGCTAGAGCACATCTCATGCTACCATATATCGACACGCATGAGTAGCCTATGCTACACAATAGATTTAGTAGCTACGCAGTATTAACACAAGGTCGTGAGAGGTACAATGATTTCAAAGCAGCGTAAAAGGGTTCGTATTCAACATTATTATGAAGTGTGATGCCTCACCGAATTAGCCATATATTTTGTCTCCAAGTGATAGGTACATTTTCCATGAATTTCGTTGGGAAAACCACGTCAGTGTGCCCTCGATTGTATTTGGACATCACAATAAACAAATCCTTAAGAGTTGCTACACCGGTTTTCCCGCATTGGCTTTTTTCGTGTGACATTGTCCAAAAATATTGTATCATTTTTTCATGTGTGTAGCAGTGATTCAAGAAATGATCCGTATGTATGTGTAGGTCATAGCTTTGTGTTTACTTTGGATATTTTACCTAATATTCGTAAAATAAATTGTTAATTAATTCAAACAAGTAGGAGAAGTAAATCAAGATATCATAGTAGGGTTTTCTATTCATAAATTATCACATGGTATCGCAGTGATTACGATCAAGGTGAAGCCATAAACATAGGGAAGCGAAAGATTCGTAAAGAGGCAAGACAACACTCCGAGGGACAACGAGAGGGCTCCGCAAGGGAGACACAAAGCCAATCTACTCATGCAGCAGCTTACGTAGAGATCGGCATAGGCCCGGGTAAGGGTGACACTTGAGCCTATTAAGCTCACACCGAGCTGAAGTAGATGTGTCGATGTTGACAAAGCCCAAGATAAGACGTGTACCAAGGAGGAAGTGACGTTGTGCCGTTGTCGTGGCCGGGAAGTGCGCTTTTCTCGATCTTCGAGCGGTTGCCTGGAATTTTTCTGCACGGCAAGGCAATGCAGCCTACTAGGTTGCAAGTATGAAATAGTTACTAGAATATTTTCTAGCCAAGAAATATGAGATTCGATCAAGTGGAGTGATCGAGAGGGATGATTCGACAATTGGTGAAGGACTTCCCAGGAGGGAAACCATTTGTCATAGGGAGCATATATATAGGGTTTCTATCGCCAAGAAACCTAGATCCGGTTTTTTGCCGAGTGTAACAACATTAGAAGGGAGAAGAGCACTCGCTTCAACAACAGCAAGAGATGACCCCGCATGGATTAAGATACTGTGATAGGCGAAGGTGTGTCTAATTTTTCCATCTCGGAAATCTAGAATCCTATTAGTCCTTGAAGAATATGGCATCGTATATCATGACGAGAATGTCCAAGCTATTCCAACTCGATGTCTCTATTCTAGCGAAGTTCAAAGAAAATCAAGCGCAAAGCAAACGCTTCGATCATGGATGGAGGAAAGATGACGTGGTTCCACATATTTCCGGAAGAAGAAGACAAACAAGGTGAAATGACATTAACCACATTGTATCAAGGTAGCTACTTCGAGAGGAATATTCTTCTAGAGAATCGTATGCGGTTGTTCCGTATGCATAAGGGAGAAGAGATCGATCCTTTCTTCTTTAGATTTCCAACCATTCAAGATCAAAAATTTTCCACATGGGGAAACTCCTAATGATGACCGTGGTAAAGAGGACTCGCCATGAATCTAGTCACCGATGATTGGGACACCTTTTTCCAAAGTATCTTGGGGAAAGCACAACTTCCAAATTGAGGGGACAAGGGGAAATCCTTCTGACAGGAGGAGATCAGAGAATAACCAAGAGGAATTCAAGAGAGGAGGAGTCAAGATTAAGAAAGAGGAGGAGGAAGATGCGTCTCCCTAAGATCTAAGGGATAGAGGTAGTAAGGAAGAAGAAGAAGGACCTATCTAAGGTCCAAGCATACCGTATGTGGCGAATTGGGACACTTCGCTAATATCATTCTATGAAGAATGGCAAGGAAGATTTGGATTCCACAAGAAGAACAACGAAAGGGGATGATGATGATGATGATGTGGCTATGAGTGCTCATGTACCTCGAGAGAAGATGTTGGGTGACACAGATCCGGGAGGGTAAGTTGCACATGGTGGACGGCAGGATCCCGAGGTGCCCAAACTCGATCACATACGAGCTATGAGCCATTAAAGACAGAGTAACATGGACTCAGATTCTATGGATGTAGAGGATCATGAAAGGAACAAGGCATTGCTTGAACACTAAATATTGGAGAAGCATAGTGCAAAGGGGAGCAGCAGTTAGCAGGAAGCAACACCGCAGGCCGATGGGACTTCCTAACAACGCAAAGGGGAAGTGCTATATAGTGCGCAGAAGCAACAACATAGAGGCTATAGAGAGATAATGCAGAAAGCAACAAAGCAGAGGGTGCTTCAAAGATGAGATGCAAACTAGGAATGACTTGTCCGTCAATTGTTGGGTGATGTCATTTAGTTTCTGTCCAAGAATCGAGTTGCAATGCAACAATTAATAGTGGTAGCGCTATATAAGGCACGATGTGCACTTTGTGAGGGGATTTGCAAAGACAAATGCGGTAAATGACTATGGCGTAGTCATGGGAATCAATATAGAAAGCAAAGATCATAGTGGATGGAGAGCAGCAGCAAGTATCAACAAAGTGTAGGTACCAATGCCGTAGATCGCAGTACGTTTCCGGGAGGAAGTGTTGTCAGAGCACATTCCTCGCTAAGATGGAGTGTTGAGATTTTTGGTAGCATAGGATGTGCTCTAGCTCCAAAAATTCTGTGGAGAGGCAAGAACACATGAGATATCAAGACCAAAAATCGATTGGAGAAATTCTAACGGTGTAGTTATTCAATAAATTAATTATTATAATGGAGACCCTAAGTCTAACTTAGGAAATTAAAATAATTAAAGGAATTAATTTAAATACAAGTAGAATTTTCAAGTAACATGGATCAAATATTTTCTAATATTAGCCATTGATTAGAGATCGATCAGTCGTTGGATTTTCAATGAGAAAAGTATTAAAGGAAGGCTTGGGGTTAGTTGGAGAACACACATGAGCACTAGCACTTGAGCTAAGTCGAAATTATGGGGTGCGCTGGTCGAGAATTTTCAAGTGATTCTATAAAGGTTTTGTGAGGGGAATATCGGTGAGGGAACATTCCGATTCGAGGCCGAGAAATACATATATAGAGAGGAAGATCTATACTAGAAGCATGGGTAGACCCGAAATAGGAGGGACACAAACAAACTGTGCCTGGGCGCAGAGTAAGGGGCCCTGCCACCTGTGCCCTTCAAGGTGGTGTGCATGGGGGCTACCAACCCAAAGGGGTGATGCAAGATCATCCCTGTGCTATGCAATGCCTTGCAAACTTACGCAGACACGACGTAGTGATGGGAGAGGTAGCGCTGATTTCTGGAAGTAATGTAAAAGGGCTCGTATTCAACATTATTTTGAAGGTGCGTGTGAAGCCTCACCTCGAACTGAAGCCATATTTTTGTCTCCAAGTGATAGAGGTATATTTGTCAGAATTCTCTATTGGGCAAACCATAACTAGTGCCCTTGATTGTATTCACATATTCTTCTTAATAAATAAACCTCTCTAAGAGTCACATTGGTTTTCCGCATTGGGTTTTTTTGGGGACATTGTCCAAAAATATTGCGTCCTTCGTCATGTGTGTGCATTATGCTTCAATAAATGATTTGTGTGTATGTGTAGAAGTCATGTGCTTGTGTTTATTTTGCTATTTTACCGAATATTCATAAAATAACTTGTTAATTAAATTAAACAAGTAGAAGTAAATCAAGATGTTAAAAGAGGTTTCTATACCGGTAAATTCTCCCACGGTATTAGATCGATTGCGCATCAAGATGAAGCCATCACCATGGGGATGAGCAATATTTTTTCTCGCATGAGAGCACCGAAGTCGACAAATTCGGTAAAGAGGCAATACAACACCGTAGGGATACGGTGCCCCGCAGTGGTCGTAGACAGACACTTGCTCACGCAAAGTCGACTTCGAGAGAGGCTAACGCAGGCTGTGTTGCGGCCGCGCGCATCTTTTCAAGATCACGTTGAGGGCCGACGTAGAGGTTGGACGTGTTTCTCCAGAGGGTGACGTAGTCCAAAAGGGAGTGATGTTGTGCCGTTCGTCGTGGTTGGAAGTGCGCTTTATGATCTTCTTCAAAGTCGTTGTGGGGCATTTTTTTTGCCGTTGCGTAATAGTGCTCACCATGGTTGAAAAAGTAAGGGGGAAATAGTTCTCACGAATATTATAGCCAAGAAATCCGAGATTTGATCAAGTGAGGACTGCCGAGGGCTAGTTCGACAGACCAGGAAGGAATTCGTGAGTGAAATAATTATCGCAGGGTTCATACTCTAAAGAGTTTCTAAGAAACCCAAATCGATCTTTTGTTGAGTGTAGTATGAGAAGGGACAAGAGCACTCGCTTTGAAAATTTGAGTATATGGCCCCGCATGGATTGAGAGATCAAGATAAAGTTAGATGATGTGTCTAAATTTTTCCATCTAGAAATCTAGAATCGTGTCAATCCTTGTAGAATAAGTGGCATTATAGATCATGACAAGAACATCGTGGTTGTTCCAACCAATGTTTCTCTTCTAGTGAAGTTCACCAAAAATTTCAGAGCGAGCTAAACGCTCGATCATGGATGGTATGAAAGATGACATGGTTCCGCATATTGCCGAGAAGAAGGTGAAAACGAGGTGGACAACATTAACCATGTTGTATCAAGGTAGCTCCCTCCAAAGGAAGATGCTTCTAGAGAATCGATGCGGTTGTTCTAGATGCACAAGGGATGAGATCGATCCTTTCCTCTTTAGATTGCAAACTATCCAAGATCGCTGATTGCTGGGTGGGGACCTCGATGATGGATTCATGGTGAGGACCGCCTTGAATGCGTCACCGATGATTGGGAGACCTTTGTCCAAAGTATCTTCGCAAAGGTACAACTTCCAAACTCGGGGGACATGTGGGCAATCCTTCGACAGGAGGAGATTAGGAGAATACCTAAGAGAGAATTTAGCAGTGAAGAGAGTCAAGATTAAGAAAGGGGAGGAGGAAGATGCAACCCCAGTATCTAAGGGACAAAGGAAACAAGGGAAGAAGAAGAAGGACCTATTCAAAGTTTGGTGTTTTCCAGATGTATGACCAGACACTTCACCAATATTTTCCTAAGTAATAATGGGGCAAGTAAGATTTAGATTCTAAGACAAAACATGAACAACGAAAGGGCACAATCTAATAACGATGATGATAAAATATGAGTGCTCATGTACCTTGAGAGAAGAGGTGGGCGATATGTATCCTCGTAGAGTGAGCTGCATGGTGGATGACAATATTTGAGGTGCCCAAACTCTTGGATCGTGTACGAGCTACGGGAATCATTAAATATAGGAAGGATGATCGGAGTAAGTGGATGTAGAGTATCATGGAAAGGCACAAGGCAAAGAAGCTTGAAACTCGAAGATTGGAGTAGTGCACAGTGTAGTGGAAGAAACAATGTGAAAGCGATGGGTGAAGAGGTCAAGGGCTTCTTAGCAGCAGAGGGGAAATGCTTACGTGTTGCGTAGAAACAACAACATAGATTATCTAGAGAGATAACATAGAGTAGTAGCGAGGGTACTTCAGTTGATGAGATGCAAACTGCTGCACTAACTTGTCTTTTAATTGTTGGGTGATGTCCTTCACTGTTTACTTTCAACAATCGAGTTTCTGCAAGGTAACAAGCAAGCAACAAGTAGTTGTTACAGGGCAAAGATGACGCAACAATTGGAGAGGAGTTGGCAAAGACAAAATGGGCAAGGATAAAAGGGTATAGTCATGGACATCAAGATACAAAAATCAGCAACGTGGTGATGGAGGGCAACATGCCAAGCATTAACCGGGGCAAGAGATCGATGCCGAGATCGTAGTACGCTTCAGAGTGAAGTGTTGCTAGAGCACACCTTCTACGCAGGAGTGTTGAGATTTTAGGTAACATCGCATTTGGATATAGCCTCAAACGTTTTGGAGGCACAACACATGAGATTCCAAGACCTGCAATCGTTTTTGGAGAAATCTAATTTCGTGTGAAATTTATCTAATAAATTAATTATTTTATGGAGACCCAAGGTTTAACTTAGGGAAATTAAATAATTAAAGGGAATTAATTTAAACATGTGGGTGAGAATGTTCTTTAGTAACATGGATCAATTATTTTCAATCTTAGTCATTGATTAGAGATTACATCACGACTATTGATTTCTCAACGAGAAAAGTATTAAAGGAAGGTTTGGGGTTAGTTGGAGAAAATTGACAAAGAGCGGTGTAGCACTTGAGCTAATCAAAATTATGGGGCGCGGTTTGCCGAGAGTTTTCGAAGTGAGATTGCAAAGGCTTATGGGGGTAGATCGACGAGGATTATTCTAACCGAGGCCGAGAATACATAAAGGTAAAAGAAAGATCCGTACTAGGCAACACAAAGACACAACAAGAGGGATGTAATATTCCCAATTAGAAACAACTAATTGGTAATATTAATTTTGGCAAGTTTTACTTCTTTCTAATGTTAAATTCAGTTAATAAAGTGGGTGATACATTACACAACGCACACTTAGGAAATAATCATTCTCAAAGTCACTTGAGTACATATCTACTCGACGTTGTGGGGCCCAGGAAGGTGAAATCGGTAAAGATGAGGGAAGAGGCGCCGTGCGTATGGGCCCATGACAACATAGTGAGAGAGGGACAACATGGGTCAAGAGGGACATCACAGCTTGCGGGGACCGGATGAGATCAAGGCTCTCAAAGCATAAAAAGGGGAAGAGGCTCTCACTCTTTCATTCATTACATCTCTCGATTTGTATCTTTTGACATCATAATAATTTTTCTATCGAGCTAAGTCCGCAAGTGTTGCTCCGGCTATTAACTCCGGTGTCTCCGAGCGAAGATCCAAACCCTCGGCCCCTGGGGACATCGAGTGCCTCGCTTGGGTGAGGAGTTATATCCATAGTTTTTTAAGAGGGAGCCATAACATCTTTAGCCGCATTATGCATTTTGCCGGGACAACATAGTATCTCGTAGGGATCACGCAGCTTTGTGGTGAGGTAGTTCCAGAGTGAGGAGATATTAAGGATTTCAAAGATGTGGTTAGTGTGTGGAGGGACCAACCCTTCACTATTCATCATTTTGATACAGGAGGAGGCCATCATTTGTGAGATCATTTAGGGCCAACATATTTCATCGGGATAACGTTATTTCCCAAGGGATGTCAAATTTCGGGGTCAACCATTCTGCAGATTTTCTCTCGGGGATTTTTTGGGTTATTGGAGGAGAGCTCATTTCCAAGAGCAAGGGAACAACCCCAAAAGAGCCATTTACTCTTTGAAATAGCAGTATTAGTCCGGCAGCAATATCAACAACATTTGGAGATTACGTAGTCTTTATTTTCAGAGCAACCATTCATCGAGCATTTCGCAGAGTATTTCCACTGGGCTTTGTGCAAGACAAGGTGTCATCATTCCGATCACCTTTGTACTCATTGTTATCTTTCAGCTTATATAACAAAGTGGCTCTGTACGTTTCTCCACATTTGCATTATTTGCGTGATGTCTCTCTATTTGCCGTAGATGCTTGTTTATGTTGCTTTTATTACCGTTTATTTATATTCGAAATATTACGTTGATAATGAGCTCATAGACTAGCTTAGCCTATGGAGCATATTAGTCTATGACACCAGAAAAACCATATATCACTTACCGGGAAGGAAGCATAAGGACCAAGAGCAGAGGCTTGGAGGCCACTGAGAAGAAGGCGAAACCCAAAGAGTGGACGAGAGAGGAAGAGCCAATGTAAGTGAGGAGAAATATGAAGGAGGGGAGTTCTGTGCAACTCCTCCCCAAAGTTTGTGTAGGAGCTATCGAGGAGGATCCAGATGGGGCGGAAGTTTACCGCATTAGAGATGCAGAAACCCCAAAGGGCTTACATCGAGGCTGTCCGACATTTCCCACCATTTGGCAGGAGCAAGCTCACGCGTGCAACAAAGTTGTGCCACTTACCTCCACGTTCCACATGCCCACATTCCCTCGACTATAGACACGAACGGGATCACCTCAGGAGCCGAAGCCGCTCATGCGGAGGATTATTTTACCGAGTATCGCTCTATGGGCGAGAGTTTGGTGAAGCTTCCTCACTTTCCATGATTTTTTTCAGCTCAAGAATGACAACCGGCCCCGTAAACAAAATAGAGTGGGGTAGATAATAATATAGGATGAGGATGTACAACATAAAATGGGAAGGTTTTTCTTGCCAACATCGACCGATCTCGAAATTACTCAGCAGTTGCCTTTCAGGATAAGCCGGATATTTATTTCCAGCTCAATTAGATGGCAGAGGGAGCCATCGCCTAAGGTGGTAGAGCTGCACCTTGAGGGAGAGGCCCACGATTGGTGGTTCAATGGGATGGCCACACCGGGTCACTTAGCGGTGACAACATATGCGTAACGCATACGTATATTGGTAGAGCGGTTTGATTAGAGGGATCTAAGATCACTTTGTTGAGTTGACTAAGCCACAAACCGGAAACCCACATTTCGAGTTCTCGAGGCTTTTGGTGATGGTGCCCGACTTATCCTCAGCCGTGATGATCTACATGTTTATCAAGGTTGGTCAACCTCTCAGATGAATTAGTCGCATCCACAAGGCCCGATACACTTCATGATGTAGTTGGGAGGACTAGAGATAAGGCAAGGATGCTCTACCTTGGACCGTGTTCTTCCCCGCAGACCGTAATTTTAGCCAAAGGGGAAGGACATGAGGGTTCCACTTCCAAGGAGGAACTAAGGCTTCTGGGTCTGACAATGATACTTGAATATATTTGAGACGAAGGAAGCTATGCTTCACATGCTAGGAGCCATGGGTTCGGGATATCGATGTGCCGCAGTGGAAGGCACACTACATAGAGGTCTTCTCCCACAAGGATTCGGGGAAGAATATGCATACGAGGAGATGGGGAGGGCAGATAGTAGTTGTAGTGCACGAAGGGATCATCCACCCCTCCACCCCCGAGGAGCAGGAGGGGGTAGCGTTTGCACCTACTTGGGGAGTCCTTGTTGGGTGTGGATCCTCGATTATCTTGTTTACTTTGTATCACAACATTGGACACCAGACCTTAAATGGGGCAGCAACACCGCTCGTAATTAATCGCTACCGTGGGGTCCAGAGGCCAAGAAAGAACTTTTATGGAGCCCTCTCCGCGGGGTTTTGCGGCAGTGTTCTAAGCTAAAAGTCGTATGTAAAATTGCCTTGTAAAAGTATAGTAATTTCTAGTCAATCCGGGCCGTTCATTAGGCAAATGATCCGATGCGCAGAAGTTATATGTTTAGTTTGCTGTTTTTTCCTAGAAGGCAACCCTCACTTTTTATGAGGGTATTGTATCGTTGTACCGTGTATTTTATGTGTATTTCCGCAGTGAGAAATGTATAGGTAGATTGTGAGAGAGAACAGCAGGGATATTACAACGGATCTCCCGTAGGTTTTGTCTCTTCATATTTCGGGTTACTGGTAAAGGAAGGATCGGGTCATTGGGGTGGAAATAGCCCAAAATGAGTGAACCACGTATATCTCGTGTCTTCTAGTTTTATGTGTTTTGTGGTGCTTGTATTTTCCGCATATTTTATGTGTTGTACTGTTCGTAATATTATAGTAATTTTCAACAACCAGAGTCGAGTCAAGGTATTTTATTAATAAACTCGCAGGAAAGAAGGTTCCCGGTTCGAGTGAGAAATGGCGGAAGATGGTAAGTTTAGGTCGAGAAATTTAATGGCCAAAACTTCCCATCAGAAGATGCATATGGAAGATTATCTATATCGTAAAGATCTCAGAATTACCATTGAGCGGAAAAACAAAGAAGCCGACGGCCATGATAGACGAATGGAACATTCGATAGAAAGGCACTCGGGAATGTAGCATTTGTTGTGCTTCTGCGGCATCGCCCATCTTCAATATTTCGAAGGAAACAACAACAGAGGGTTTAATGCAGATGTTTGCGAAACTATATGAAAAACCTTGGCCTCAAACAAGGTATTTCTCTTTATGAAACAATTATTTAATATGAAGATGCTCGAAGGTGGATTTGTTGCAGCACTACTTAAATGATTTTAATACAAGCACAAATACTAAGTTCGTAGGGGTAAAATTTGATGATGAAGTTAGAGCTCCTGTTATTCCTGCTCACTGCCAAAGAGTTGAATGGTTTAGTAATGGCAATTATAACTCGTTCTAGATCTAGTACTTTAAAGTTTGATGATACTGCTTCGTGCTATCCTTAGCAAGGAAATGTGACTTTTGTAAAAGCTCCAATGAGACATCGGTAATGCTTTGAGTGCGTAGTCTAGGGGAAGGAGAATGGAAAGAGGAAAGAGCTCGTATATCACGTAAATCAAGAAAAGGCAGATCTAAGTCCATATCAGGGATAGTGTGCTGGAAATGTGGAAAGAAAGGACACCTAAACAAAGACTCGTAGATCTCGAAAGGGAAAGAAGGAGACACACAAAAGAAGAAAACAATCATGAATAAAATGTGACAGGTGATATGTTACAAGATGCTTTGATTCTTCTTTTGAAAATGTTATCGATTCTTGGTTGTAGATTCAGTGGGCTTCATTCCATGCCACACTCGATAAGAAATATTTTCATGACTATGTTCAAGGAGATTTCCGGACAAGTTCGTGGGGTGATGACAAACCCCTGAAATTGTCGAATGGTAAGGTTCTGTGTAAAACACAGAATGGAAACCAATGGCTATTAAAGGAGGTAAGGCATGTTCCGTATCTAAAGAAAATCTGATTTCAACAGTAAGGGAAGTATGGGTGAAGGTTGTGTGACAACTTTCACAGATAAATCTTGGAAGGGTCACCAAAGGAGCCCCGGGTAATAGTAAAAGGTGAAAAGGTTGGTACATTGTATTTATGCAATGGTATTTCTAGCTCGTTAATGCTTTAAATTCCAAAGGAGCAGATGCAACATTATGGCATCATAGGCTCTAATAGCATGAGTGAGAAGGGGATGAAGATTCTTCACTCAAGAAATTTGTTGCTGTGTTTGAAGAATGTTGATTTGGATTGTGAAAATTGCACTTATGGAAAACAGAAAGAGAGTCATATTTCTCGCAGTTGGGAAAGAAAAGAGGGAGCGAAAAATTAGAGCTTGTGCACACAGATGTATCGGGACCTCGCTCGGTATCATCTCTCAGTGGTTCTCGTTATTGTGGGTTACTTTTATTGATGATGCAACTAGAAAAACCTGGATTTATTGTATTCAAAATAAATCTGATGTATTTGATACTTTCAAGAAATGGAAAGCTTTGGTTGAGATTGAGACAAGAAAGAAGAAGTGTCTAAAATCGCATAACAATGGAGGTGAATATTGCAGCAAAGAGTTTGATAGGTATTGTTCGAGCATGGAATTCGTAGTGAGAGAAGACAGTTTCCAAGAACACCACAAGAAAATGGTGTGTCGTAAAGGATGAACTGAATAATCAAGGGAGCGTGCAAGGCATGAGATCGTAAGGGATTGCCTTACAATTTTGGGCGTATGTTGTAGATACTGTTGTTTATCTAATAAACAGAGGGCCTTCAAGTTCCTTGGATGGTGGTATTCCAAAGGAAGCATGGACCTGCAAAAAGGTAAAACTACCTTTTTTAAAGCCTTTTGCTGTGAGGCCTTTGTCCATATTAATAAAGAAAATGTCAGAACAAATCTGAGAGGCAAAATCAAAGAAATGTACCTTTATTGGATATGGTGTTAATGATTTTGTTGTCGCTTGCAGTGATTATGAAAATCACAAAATCATTAGAGCAAAGAGATGTAATATTCAATGAAAATTCTAGTATAAGAATCAATCGTTATAGAAAAGAAATACGAAAAGAAAGCAAGGAATACACAAGCTTCGATGAGATAACTAAAAAATTAAAGGTGCCCGAAAATAATAATAATCAACAACACAAAGAAGAACAACCTACTCACAATAGCAACAAAGACCTAAACACTCGAAAGTGGTGCATAGGAAGATCTACCAGATAAGTAGACCTCCCCGAACTATATCCGTCATTATATTATTTATTAATCGATCGATTCTCAGAACCCAAATGTTATGAAGAAGCAATGCAAAGTAGAAAGCATGAAGAAGTGGAGCTAGCCATGGAAGAAGAGATGGACTCCTTAATGCATAACTAGACTTTGGGACTTAGTCAAGTTGCTCCAGGTAAAACTACTGCGTATCAAACGATGAAGGTGGCCGAAGGAAGAAGATGGAGGAAAACATAGGTACAAAGCAGATTCTAGGTGAAGGGTTTCCATAGAAGAAAGGTATTGATTTTGATGAAATATTTTCTCTTGTTTTTAAGATGACTTCAACTGTAACCATTTTAAGTCTTCAGAGTTAGTCAAGATTTACATCTTGAACAATTAGATGTAAAGACAACATTTCTCCATGGAGATTTGGAGGAAGAGATATACATGCAAAGAACCGTATGATATGAGGTCAAAGGGAAAGAAAATTATGTGTAGGTTAAAGAAGAGCTTTGTATGGCTTAAAACAGCTCCAAGGCAAAGGGGTATCTGGGGCACCTGACAAGTTTATGTCCGAACAAGGTTATACTAGATGTCACTGATCATTATGTTTATCTAAAGAAGAAAATGATGGCAGCTATATTATAGTGTTATTTTATGTAGATGACATGCTTGTTGTAGGGTCTAACATGCAGTGAAAATAAATGTGCTCAAACAAAAATTGGCAAATTATCAGGTAATGAAGGATTTGGGAGTCGCAAAACAAATCCTTGGTATGAGGCTAACTAGAGACAGGAAAAACCTAAATTAACACCCACTTTAATGAGCATGTAGAAAAGGTGTTGAAAAAGATTTAATATGCACGCAAAACCGCTTAGTACACCTTGCTAGCAATTTCAAACTTAGTAAGGAGATGTGCCCCAAGACCCACAAAGAAATGGAATATATGTCTAAAGTTCCATATGCATCGCCCAGCTTGAAGCTTAATGTATGCAATGGTTCCGCACAAGGCCCGATATTGCACATGCAAAGGGAGTTAAAGGTGTACATGAACAACCAGAAAAGAACATTATGGCGTAAAATGGATTCTCGCATATTTGAGAGGTACCACAAATCAAGCATTATGCTTTGGTGGTTCAAACATTGCTCTCCACAGTGGGATATGTTGATGCGTATATGGCAGCATGAGATAACATGAGGAGCACTACAAGATATGTATTTATTGTAGGTGGGAATAACCGACAGATGGGTTTCAAAATCCAAAGTGTTGTTGCACTTTTCAACAATAGAAGCAAGAGTATGTCATTGCCATTAAAAGAGGCTAGTAAAGAAAATGATTTGGTTACAAATGTTTATGGATGAATCCTAAGAAGCATGATATGGGCACGCGATACGAGTTGATAGCTAAAGTGCCATTCATCTTGCAAAGAACTCAACATTTCATTCCAAGACTAAACACATACATCTCAAGTACCATTTTATACGGTCGCATTGGAAGATGGAGAGTTGAAGTCAAAGATACACACTAGCTAGAATCCTGGCATATGCCATGTGTTGTAATCAGAGAAACTGAGAACAAAGTTTTACTAATCGTCTTCAAGGATGACGATGAATATGAGAACAAAGGTGTCCAAAGAGGAGCTATTGTCCAACAAATGAAGCAAATGATGGAGCGTTACAACCGCCCCCCAAGTGAGATTGTTGGGTGTGGAGCCCGATTATCTTGTTTACTTTGTATCACAACATTGGACCCTTGTAATTCAAAAGGGGCAAAGAACGCTCACCCGTAAATTAATCGCTGCCATGGGCGGGGTCCAGAAGTGCAAACGAATTTATAGCTCGCTCGTTAGTTTTGGGCAGCGCTCGAAGCTAAAAAAACGATGTAAAATTGCTCTAAAAAAGTATAGTAATTTCTAACAACTGGCCAAGTTCAATAGGCAAAATGATCTCGACAAGAGAAGTTATGTTTTAGTTTAGGGTTTTTTTCCCTAAGGAAACCCCTCACTTTTATGAGGGTATTTTTATTGGTGTCATGGTATTGTATGTGTATCCTCGCAGCAAGAAATAGACAGGAGACCGTCAGAGAGAACATAGGATATTGTTGTGCTGGATTCGTTTGTAGGTTTTGTCTCTTCATTTTGCTAGATAATAGAAAGGAAGGACCTGGCCGTTTCGTGTGATGTAGCTCAAACTCGGTGAACCACGTATATCCGTGTTCTCTAGTTTTATGTGTTTTGTGTGCTTGTATTTTCCGCATAATAGATGTGTTGCATTGCTCCGTAATATATAATTTTCTAACAAATTTACTTTTGCGAGGTGTCCAAGTATTTGACATTATGTGTCCGAGGCATAGTGTAGGACATGTTTCAGTGCTAGTTGGACAAGTAACACCAACAACTTTATTTGATGCACAATTGGTAGAGCGGAGGGGCATACCAAAATAGCTTTTCATGAATTTTCGTACCGGTACCGAGTGTGAGAACTATGCACAGTTGTGAAGTGTACCGGGGCCGTTGGCAAGGACCATGGGGACTTACACTTTCGACGATCATTTTCGTGTGGACATTTCGGACACCAACGTGATATTGGGAGTGCAAAGTGGTCGATCACGTTGTGAAGGTCACTACGAATTGGGAGACTTTGGATATGAGGACAAATAAGACTAGTAAGCATGAGATGATCCGAGGCATGCACACTTATACCCCGTAGACAGCTTCTCAAAGACACCGTATGGAGGCATTCGGGAAGGGAGACATAGAGTGGGTAATGGAGCGTGCGTGTTTTAGAGGCAAGATCTACAAGACAGAAATTTGTTGATGTGCAACATTTCGACATATATGCTACGGTTTTTTGGGGATATACTTCAAGACAACCACCGGACGGGGTTTGAACACACCATCGTAGCGGAGCAGGGAATTCAAGCTGTGATTGCCAGTACCCTATAGGCACACCAAAGCCCACAGTGGATGAGATAGAGAGATCTATTCATGAGCTCTTAGCACTAGGAAACATTCAGACTCCAAGACCAATCCTTTTACTTTTCCGTTGTACGGTGAATAAGAAGGATGGCACACCGAGGATGTGCATCGACCATTCGGTTCTTCAACAAGAAAACCATGAAGAACCGATACCCGATTCCACAGAGCTGATGATCTTATGATGAGCCGAGGGGATCAAAGTTCTTCGAAGATTGACTCGAGGTCGCCACCATCGGGACCCAAGTGAGGGACCAAGATGTCTCCAATATAGCCTCCATATGTCACTATGGCCATATTGAGTTTTTGTGATGCTCTCCTAAGTTAACCAATGCACCGACTACCTTCCAATCTTGTGTATGAAACACATTTTCCGTGGTCACTGAGGAAATTTGTTGTTATTATTCGACGATATCCCGATATATAACCGTATACATGGGAGGAGCACTCGCAACACATTGAAGTTGTATCGTATATTTTGGAGGAGTAGAATTTTTATGCTAAGCTCTCCAAATGCAAGTTTGGGCTATACAGATGCTCTATTTAGGCACACTGTCGGTGTGACTCGAATGAGAGTCCACGAGAGAAGATCCGCGCCATTCTAGATCGTCGAACCAAGGAACGTGGATCGAGATCCGGTTTTTAGGCATCTACACCTACTACCGAAAGCTCATAATGGGTTTTCCCAACTTGCCGACTTCTTCATAGATTTTACCAAAAAAAGGCATTCAAGCTTGGACAAACACAAAATACAGGGCCTTTGACAGATCAAGGAGTACAATGAGCAAAATTGCCTAGTTTTGGCTTTGCTGCATTTCATGTAGCCCTTGCCTTGGAGTGTGATGCTCAGGAGAAGGGTGGCACGGATTACATGTGGGGGCCACCCCATAGATTTCGAGAGCAGAAGCTATTTTCGCATGAGAGGTTGTATCCCATATAAGACAAGGAAATGTTAGCTATCATGCATGCACCGGCCAAGTCTCAAGAAGATTGGGTGGGGAACAAGTTCGTGGTGAGTGATCGACCACAATGTACCGTTCTTCTTAGAGAATAGCGCTCGCAAGAGAGGCAACAGTATGTTAGCAAGATTCAAAGGGTGATGAATTTTGACATGGAGTATGTCAAAGGGAATAACAATGTGGTGGTCTATGCTCTATCATGCAAGACGGTTGAAAGATTGCCTTCCGATGAGCTCAGCTACCTAACCTAAGGGCTCGCCATCGTGAGTACTCAAGGACCATTTTTCCCGTGAGATACCGACAAGTGTTCGTATCACATATGATAGGCACAGGGTAATGGATGAGGTGATATACTTCGTAGACATGATCTTCGGACCGGGAGATCTCATCCTCAAAAGAAGGTACCGCGTACCTCACATGACTCACTCATTGACTGTGCCAATAGGGGTTCACCAAGACCTATAGGGCCATCAGTGAGAGGTTCTCTTGGAGAGGCCTCAAGGAGGACGTACTGGGCAGGTGTCGGGGGAGTGTGAGGTGTGTCGATGGAACAAAGGAGAGATGAGTCATCCAAACAGATTACTACAGGCCCACTTCCATTCCGAGGGGAAATGGGAGAGCATTTACGGACTTCATCAAGAGGTTGCCCATGGTGTAGGAAAGGATTCCATCTTTTTGGTCGTTGATCGACCGACAAAGTGACGAACACAAGATACAACATCACATGTAGCGGAAAGCTGTTTCTTAGGGATATCTTCGCATTTCACGACCTTCCGAAGACCATTGTTAGGGATCGGACAAATCGTTTCATGGGCGTGTTTGGTAGGAGCTCTTTCATTTGGTGGGTACATAATTGAATCCGGGCAATTGCTATCACTCTCGACAGATCGCAAAAGAGATAGTGAACAAGGGTCGAAGGTTACTTGTAAAACTAAGGTCACCAGAAGCAGACATGGTTACACTAGTTGCATTAGGGAGAGTACTCCTACAACACCACTTTCACATGTTTTATCATATGTCTCCGTTCTATGATTTGTATAGATACCATGCTTTGACTTTTGGTCACGTGATGTTTGGTGCTAGCAAGGTCCCCATGGCCAAGGACTAGATCCAAGAGAGTCGGGATATGCCTGCAATTTTACATAACTTATCTACGCGCATAACCAACAAAAGTCAGACAAATTTGGCTGTGTGAACCAAGCCGAGAGGTAGTTTGAGGTAGAACTTGTCTACCTATGACTTCAGCCCATACCAGTGGGGCCCACGCCGGCGAAGGGGCCGAAGCCTGGCCCTCGCTTCTATGGACATTACATGGTGATCTCATAGCAGTTGGGGAGTGTTCCATATGAGTTAGAGCCGCCACTGTGCAGTCGATCCACAACATCTTCCACGTATCATGCCTAAAAGGCAGCATTTCGTGGCAACAGTGACCGCAACAGAGGAGCTTCCACCGATAGATGGCGGAGGGGCATTTGGTGTTGCAAACGAAGCTATCATAGACACCAGAGAGAGACAACTACAGAAAGGGTAGACATTCGTAGAGTACTGGTGAGGTGGAGGAACTTCACTTGAAAGAGGATGCCACTGGGGAGAGCAGAGAATATTACAAACATCTATCTTCGTGAATACTTCGAGGACACAAATGCTTTGGGTGGGAGGACCTGGAATATTTTTAATTAGGAAAGGGCTTTCAATTGGTAATATTAATTTTGGATGTTTTTCTTTTTCTAATGTTAGAGTCGCTAATAAAGTGGGTGATGAGACACATAACCCATATACTTAGGAAATAAATACCTCAAAGTCACTGAGCACATATCTACTTGATGGGGCCGTGGCCTGTGGAGGGTGAAGTGAAGTGTGAGGGAAGAGGCAAAGGTGGGCTCATGACAATGCAAAGAGAGAGGGACAACGTGGGCCAAGCAGGGACAATGCGGGGCCAGGGCTCGAATGAGAGTAAGGATCTCAAAGGTTGCAAGGGGAAGAGGCTCCTCATTCTCTCTATTCTATTATGCATCTTTGATTTTTGTCTTTTGACATCGAGTATGCTTTTGTCATGGAGTTTAAGTTTGCAAGTGTTGTTCAACACACTGGTGTCTACGAGCGGATATCCCAACCTCATCCCTGGGGACTCCCCAAGGGTCGTCAGAGGAGTTCTATCCATAGTTTTTTAAGAGGGAGTGCCATAGCATCTTCTGGGCCCAAGATTACGAGATTACTTGGAAAAACAGGCCCCTGAGGATCATGGCCCAGGTAGAGGCAGCTTTGGGAGTGAGGAGATATCGTGATTTCAGCCCGTGGGTTAGTGGGAGTAATTCAAACCTTCACTATTCATCATTTTGATATGAGGAGGAAGCCATCATTTGCAAGAGGATCATTCAGTGCTAGCATATTTCACCGGGATAGTGTTATTTCCTGCGGGAGCTCAAATTCCGTGACTGTACCATTCCGAGATTCCTTTCTCGGGCTTTTCTAGTTTATCGAGGAGAAAGCTCATTTCCAAGAGTTTTCCTCACATTTTTCTTCGATTAGGGGAATAGCCCTAAAGATCCATTCCATTTCGTAAGTAGTGTTAGCTTGCTGGAGTAGCAACAACATTTTGGATATTACGTAGTCCTTTACGTAGCAAACATTCATTGAGCATTTATGAGAGTATTTCCTTACCGCTGATTTCAGCAAGCCAAGGTGCCATCATTCCGATCACCTTTGTACTCATTTCTTATCTTTCATTATATAATAAAATGGCTCGTTGTTTTTCCAAATTTGCATTATTTGTGTGACGTCTCTATATTTGTTGTGTATGCTTGTTTATGTTTCTTTTTGTATTATTGTTTATTTCTATTCGCAATATTACAAGGACACAACTCAACGAGGTCACACAGAGGCAGCAGTAGGCCGACACACATGCCCTTTAGTGATGCAGAAGCCGCTTGAGCCCAGAGGGGTGACGCGAGAGTAGTCTGTGGCTGCAAAGGTTTCAACAACTATAAAAAGTTGACGGAGGCTGAGTGGAGGGATTTGAAGGGCCGTAAAGGGCTCGTATTCAACATTATATAGAAGGTGTGAAGCCTTAGTTGAATCAACCATATATTTTGTCTCCAAGTGATAGAGGTACATTTGCCATGAATTCTCTATAAGGAAACCATTACCGGTGCTCCCTGATCAGACTTCAAATATTTTTCATAATAAACAAACGCTCTAAGAGTTGTTGCATTGGTTTTCCCGGTTTTTCCGGGACATTGTCCAAAAATATTATCCATTGTCATGTGTGTGTTTTGCTTCGTGAATGATCTCGAGTATATGTGAAATGCAATTATGTTTACTTTGTATTTTTTACCCATTATTCCGTAAAATAAATTTGTTAATTAAATCAAACAAGTAGGAGAAGTAAATCAAGATATGTAAGAGAGTTTTCTATATCTTAAATTTCACGCATCATGGTAAATTTCCACATATTAATTGGGGAGTATCTCTGGAATAGGTCCAAATTATATTTGTGTTTAGATATGTGTTAGGGCTAAGTTTCACTACCTCCGTTCACAGAGGGAACGAGAGACATTTTGTGCATGAGGCTTTGAGGTATTCTCAAGCCAGGAATTAGGGTCGAGGTTAAGTAAAGGATAGCGACCGACATGGTCCTATATGTTGAATTCTATATGGTGCGTAATGGAGAAAATGAAGGAATGATGAATTTAATTGTTTTATGTTGCAAGTACAAAATAAGGAAAACTCGAATTAGGGTTGAGTTTCGATCATCACAGGACTAAAATCCTTAAGGTTGTGTGGAAGGCTAAAGATCGATGAAGAGGTTATAACTCGTGAAAATTCGATGACCCAAATCCTATTACAACAACTGAAATAATTCTCCTAATTGTTAAATTAATTTTAATAATTTATTTACCTGTTGCTACAAAAAATACCTAATTAATCACATTATAACCTACACAACAAAAAATCCGTGGAAGAAATAAATGCTGAAGAAAACACAACACACACACATAAAATACCTACGTTTAGTTTTAGATTAATGTCCGGAAAACCCAACGCGAAAACCGGTGCAACAGATGAGGGTTTTATTATTATGAAACAATGAAATAATCTAAGCACAACTAGATGTCGAAACCAACAATCCTACAAAAATATTGAAAGAAAAATTCAGTGAGGAAATTCCCCACCCACAGAAAATCCAGTAATCGACCTCACCAAAATCGTAGTCGTCCAACTCAAGCCACAAGAAATACCCGCGTCACCCCAGCACACCAATTTCAGCACTCAAATTTCTGTATCAAACTTATCCTCAAGCCGTTCAGTCGTTGATTTTCCGGGAAAATGTCTCTCGTGGCCTCTAGAACCTCTACCCACTTTCCGGCACCGAAACTCGCTTCTCCCCAAAAATTCGAAATTGCCTCTGTAGGCTACCGCACGTTTCCGGTGCTCCACTCACCGTGGTTCCTCTTCCCTCTCCGCAAATACACTGCATCCGGAATTCCTCCTTTGGATTCACTATATCTTTCCCTCTCTTTAGTGCTTCTATGTCACCAACTCTTCTCCAACAACCGAAAATTTCTACTATGGAAATTGATTCCGCCTATGAAATCGAACCGATGAAGTGATTTCTCCAGCTTCATCAACTTCTTCTTATAACCGTCGATAGTCTAACGACCAAGATTAGATCTTTAATCGATGGATAGATTAATTTGAAGTTGATCCGTGCGAGTTTTCTAGAACATTCACACATTGATCTAATAAATTTTGATTAATTAGTCATATTCCCTAAGTTTAGACATAGGAAATATTTAAAAATCGACTAATAATATACTGTCATTTCTGCGTACCTTAAAACTATCTTTGGGTTTTGAAGATCTCATGTATTCTAGCCTCTCCACAAAATTTTGTGGCTAGAACACATCTAATGCTACAAAAACGAACACTCCCTCTTAGCGGGGAATGTTCTAAAAGGTATCCGTCGCTACAACACCTCGCTTCCGCATCATATCCTCTACGTTGCCGATGTATACCACCGTTGTCCACCAACCACTACGCAACCTTGATATGAGTCGCATATGTACTATCACGACCCTTCGAACTACTTCCAACATTTCATTCATGACCGCAACCTTCTCATATGTTGTCACATAAATCGCAACATATGCAACTTAGAAGTATCTCAAATATTCAACCAATTGTGTTTTGGTGATGATGCATTTGTCACCCAAGTCTTTGATCGCCATCGGTAACTACACAATCATTGAAGGCTTGCGTTGTTGCTGACTCTACACTATGCCAACTCCGCATTATTGCCAACTCCGCACCGGTACCCCTAACATCCGATCGCTACTAGCCTCTCGCAATCGCGCCCGATATCCGACTATATCAACTCGCCACCGTCCATCTTGCTAACAAATAGTGTAGACTTCCGGTAGCAAGGTATTGATTCAAGAGGTGGACCCCCAAGAATCCTACCCATCCGTAGCACTCGAGGCTACAACACCAAGTCACCCCACCTCACTTCGGGGGTATGTCTCAAACATGCGGAAAATTATTCCTCCACCGGAGGAAAATCTATTAATCTTTGCAGAATAGGCATGCTAGTCCTCGCTTCTCCTCCTTGTCCTCTTCTTCTTGAGAGGATTATTGCATGGTAGTCGCCAAAATCGCCACACTCGAAGCACACATGACCTTTGATTGGTCCTTCTTCTTCTTTCTCGTTTCTCCCTCGTCCCCGAATGTGACCTCCTTCGATGCGAGTGCCACATTCTTCTTCTCCTTCACCTACTTTGATCCATTGTTGTTGCCACCGATGGATCTCTCTTTACCAAGTCTCATCTCAACTCCTCCCCGCCGCAAATCGGTCCACATCTTGTCCCACCTTTGCAAGGTATCTCTCGTCCAAGATATTTCGGAAAAATACCTACCCCTCCTCCGAGACACCGTTGAGTGCCGATCGTGACTAGCTCGTGTGTTGAGGTGTTTCCACAACAACATAACTGGCTCGTAATCTCCCAAATTCTAGTGAGGAAGGGGTTTATATGCTTCCCATTTCGCATCCCGATGCATCTCAACTTCTCCTCCAAGCACATCTTCCGCTACTCAAAAGTGCCTTGCATAGCGTGGAAAGTGTATCCCACATGTCTTTGGGTGTTCCCATGGTCGCTATGTGTGATATAATGTGATCCCGAACACCATCAAGGATCAACCTTTTCACCTACATCATCTCCTTTTCTCGTACTCCTTTAGCCGATCCGCTTTCCGGGAACCGCTACCACTACATCAATATATGTTTTCGTGACAAATCATCTTAAGGAAGTACATTCTTGCCTTTCAAATGTCATAGTTGAAGCCCCATCCAACCTATCTTGATCACAAATCCCAATAATGCCCATCTCAAACAATGTCAAAAATATCCTCTTCCTTCTACTCAAAATTACGCTTCTACCTATTAACAATCCCTTGCGGAGTGAGAAACTCTTCTCACAACAACTTTTTATCTTCAAGGAAATCAAATTTATTGAGACTAAAAGTTCCCTAAGGAACATTTTCCCTCAATGTGTTCTTCTTCCACTCGACGTTAGTTCGTTTTCTCTAGCAAATTGCTAAAAAACTATTGTTTCCAAGAAGAGACTGCCAACGAAAAAATATTGGCTACTCCCTCTACCTCTCGGGAATCCCCTTGATCTAGAGATCTACTTTTTTCTTATCCCTATCTCGTAAAATCAATTCTCCTCAAGAAATTCTACCTCTTTAGAAAAGGACTATGTTTCCCCCGGAATTTTGGATTCGTTGCCCACACCGAACAACAAAATTCCTTCCCCTTTCGCTTTCCCCGAGCTTCCAACCGATCAACTTCGTTCTAATACCATGTGAAAATTCAATGACCCAAATCCTATTGCATGAATTGAAATAATTCTCCTAATTGTTAAATTAATTCTAACAATTTATTTATTTTTCGATACAAACAATACCGAATCAATCACACTATAACCTACACTAATAAAAATTGTGGAATAAATAAACGCTAGAAGAAATTGTAGCACACACAATTCAAATAAAAGTTATTTTTGGACCGTTGTCCCCTTAAAAACCCAACGCGAGAAAAACAGCAACATCCGAGGTTTTATTATTATGCAACAATGAAATAATAATATGAGTACAACTAGATGTCGAAACCAGAAATCCTATAGAGAAATAATGACAAGAAAAATCTATTGAGGAAATTCCTCACTCAGAAAAAAATAAGGGCACCGACCTTAGTTCAAAATTAAGTTGTCTATGTTGGCTCTTATATACGCTCACCGTATCACCCTAGCATAGTCACTTCCTCGCACCATCTCGAAACAACTTCTCCTCAAGCCGCTTGGTCACCCGAAGCAGGGAAAATGCCCTCCCGGCCTTTAGAACCTCTACCCAAATTTAGGAACTAAAAACTCGCTTCTCCCCCCAACACCCGAAATTGCCTCTAGAGGCTACTACGTTGCTTTTCTTGGAGCCTCACTATGGCTCCTATGACTTTCAAAATGCACTCATCAGATTCAGAATGCCTCCTTCTCGCTTCACCGTATATGTGCCTCTTCTCGCTTTGATCTCACCGACTCTTCCGGAACCGACAAATGCTACTTCCGGAAATCGATTCCGCTATGAAATCGAACTCCCGAAGTGATTTCTCCAAGCCCCATCAACTTCTTCTTATAATCCCTTCCGTTGAGACTTCAATGACCAAGATTAAATCTTAATCGATGGCTAGGGTTAATTTTGAAGTTGATCCATGTGAGTTTCTAGAACATTTACACCTTGACTTAATTAATTATGATTAATTAGTCATATTCTCTAAGTTTATACTTATTGAATATTTAAAAACTAACTAATAATCTAGTTAAGTTATTTCTAGGTGGAATTTACGAAATGATTTTTGGGTTTTGGGAGATCTCATGTATTCTAGCATCTCCACAAATTTTTGTGGCTAGAACACATCCGATGCTACAAAAATAACACTCCTTTGCGGGGAGAAGAATTGATAAGGTGGAGGTTGTTCGAAGCCAGGGATTACCGTATTGGGTGTGCTAGTTCAAGGCTTCTTCAATGCAAGATCAATCCCCAAGTTCTTTCCCTTTCATGTATGCTTTTTGAGAACAAGTGTGAGAGTTGAGACCTCTAAGATGATGACCTAATGTCTTTATGTATAGGTGGCATTTCACAAGGGATATGCATAAATGTTACAATGGGAGTAAACACTCTGCAATGTATCCTTAGTATAGCCGGAAGGGTGGACAAAGATGTGTGTAGAGATGATGTGAAAGGGGCTATCTTGAAGTGAATAAAGGAAGAAATATTTGTTGATGTGGAGGTTTGTTCAATAATTTTTTAACAAAAGTTGTCGTATGCCCAAGTATAGTGGACAGCAGCAAGTTATTATCACATTTAGGAGGCTATCTATTACCTATAGTCCATCCATCCTACGTGGAGTGAAAGGGATATGGGTGGGCTTCTAGGTAATCCCAAGTTCGCTGATATATAAGTGGTCTTGTCATTATGTGAGGCATGATTTTGTGTTGCCCTAGTTCGTTGATTGTAAGGAAGCATTTCAATGATAAGAGGGTTGATTATGCAAGCCCTAGGTTTATCATTCTTAGAGTAGCCAAGATATAACAAGAGGGAAGATTTGTGGAAGCCCTAGTTCTATGATTTGAAGCAGCATGTCGTAGATGAGAGGGCAGAATTTGAAGTCACTATGATTTGGTTATATTGGATGGCAAGACAGCAACTAGAGGCGCTGATGAGCCCGTGTTCTTACCCTCTTTGGAGCAGCCAAGAGATATTGATAGTGGAATTTTGAGGTAAGAATATTTGGAGTGCAGAGGAACTACTCAGGAGAAAGGTAATAGTTTAAAAGGACTTTCCCGTATGTTTTCTTACAAAAGGGGGACCAAAAGGGTTCAGAGTATACTCCTTCAACAAGCAAATCAAGTGTGCTTTGTTCAGTGAAAGATTAAGATAGTCATAAGTTGTTGAATCCAAGACCTAGTTTTCTTTGTATTAGAGTCAGAGTGTAAGGGACATGATCCTTGGTACAAGAACCCTGCTGCTTTTTGTATTAAAGTTTGTAATATAATAAGTTTTGGGGTTAAAAATTGTCTTGTGCACTTTTTGATTCACCTCCATATGTTATTCCGCTATGGAAGTGCTTTTGTCATGACATTTGAGTGCATTTGTGATCGTCATATTAGGACTCCTAAAATGTTAGTTTTCAGAGATCAAAATGGCCCCAGCTTCCTGAAATTTTCGTGGAGAGTAATAGAATAAAATGAGATCTCCAAAACCCATATATTGCTTCGAAAATTCCACCTAGAAATGACTTAACTAGATTATTAGTTAGTTTTTAAATATTTCCCAAGTCTAACCAGTAGAATATGATTGACTACAAATGAATTAAGTCAAGTGTGGATGTTCTAAGCCTCATATGGATCGCATTTCAAGTTAATCCAGCTTACTGGACAAGATGTAATCTAGCTGTTTAAGCACGTCCAAGGATTATAGAAGAAGTCGATGGGGCTAGGAGAAATCACTTTAGCAGCACTTCTCGGGATGCATCGGGAAATCGATTTCCCGTGAGTAGCGGCCTTTGGTTCTTTCCGCAGAGATATTCAGTGAGATCAAAGAAGTGAAATAGGGGCAGAGAAATTGGAAGCCGCAGGGGGCATTCCAGGCCCAGTTGTTTGCATTTACAAAGAGTGCGTAATTGTCATGCAGAGGTTGAAGGAAAGGCAACCTAAAGAACTCTAGGAGGCAATTCCATATTTGTTGGGGAGGAGAAGAGATTCAATGTTGGAAGTCGGAGCGTAGGTCCAGGCGTCAGGAGAGTCATTTTCCCAGACAACAACTAACCAAAATGACATGAGGAGAAGTTATTCCAAGCTAAGTGCAGAAGTGACCGCGCTTAGGGTGACGTAGTGACCGCGTAGAGTCATTCCTGGGATCACTTCAATTTTTGAGCCGAGGTCGCGTCCGGATTCGCATGTGGAGTGAGGAAATTTCTCACTAGAATTTTTTTTTCCATTTTTTCCGTAGGATTTCTTGTTTGGGCATTTGTTTGTACTAAGATTATTTCACCGCTACATAGCATTAAAGCTCCCGCTATTTAATCGATTTTCCCAAGTTGGTTTTTCCTAGGACTTTTGTCCAAAAATAACTATGTTTTTTTATTTGTGTGTGCTTAATTTATTCCAACGTTTATTTCTTTCGCAATTTTTATTTTTAGTTGTCATAGCAGTATTTATTTCAATATTTTTCATAGGAAACATTGGGATAAATTTTTAAGTAGAATTAAAAATTAGAATAAATAATATCATTTGTTGCAATAGGATTTCATTGTGTGGAATTTTCATATGGTATCAAAGAGTGCAGATGATCACCGAGAGCTCGTAGCAAAGAAAGGAGGAGTTCCGCCGCTCAATGTGGGAAACAGAAGCTGAAAACCCCGCAGGGAAGTGCGTCACTCAAGCAAGAGGTCATATTTCGTGGAAAATAAATTTTTCTTCGAGAGAGCAACAAAAAATTGATTTCACCAAATAGAGGAATTCTGTGAGGTAGAGGGGAGCAACCAATATTTTTCGCAGCATATCTCTAGCTAGACATTGTAGTTTTGCAACATTTTTCTGTGAGAAACTAGATCTGTGGAAGAAGAACACACACTAAGGAAAATTTTTCCTTAGTGAACTTCTAGTCTCAAGAAGTTCTATTTCCTCGTAAAATCAACAAAGGGTTGTGATCGAGTTTCTTACCCGTGTATGGGGAAGAGGAGATTTTTGACATTTTTTTGTTGAGACGGCCATGTATGGGCTCGAGATCAGATGTGCTGTATGGAGATTCCAACTATGTTATCCGAAAGGAAAGGATGTCCTTCCTTCTATATGAGTTTGATCTCAAGGATTATATTGATAATGTGGTAGTAGTTCCTATGGATGCTAATCAACTCAAAGAGTATAAGAAGGACATGGCGAGGGAAAAATGGTTGATCCTTGATGAATGATCACATTGTATCTCACATAGTGGCCAAGGCTATGACCAAAGAGATGTGGAATACACTTTCCATGTTATACTCGCTACTTCGAGTAGCAAAATATGTACTTGGAGGAGACTTCGAGATGCATCAAGATGCCGAAAGGGGAACATATACACCCCTTTCTCACCAGGATTTGTGAGATCTGGGATCAACTTCGCAACTATCAGGGGCAACGCCTCAACCCAAAAAGCTAGTACGATTTGCACTCAACAAAGAAGTCTATGAGGAGTGACAAGTATTTTTCCAAACTATGTTGGGCAAAGACACCTTTCCCTGTGGGACAGATGTGGGTCGATTTGCGCATGAGTTGAGACGATACTTGCTAAATATCTCCATCAATGACAATAGTAGCAACAAGTCGAAGTAGGTGAAGGAGGAGAATGTGGTACCTTGGTATCAAGGGTCCTGAAGAAGGGGTATGGGGAGCATTGCAACAAGAAGAAGGACTCATCAAAGGTAAAGTGCTTCGGTATGGTTAGCTAGGCCACTGCTAACACCCATTTTCCTCTCGTAACAAGGACAAGGAGGAGAAGCAGACCAACAGCAACTTTTTCCGATATTGATAGGTTGTCTCCTCCGTGCTAGAGGAAGAATTTTCCATGTATGCGTACATCCCTCCAAGACCGCAGGTGGGGTGATTGGTTTTGTAGCCCCAAAGCACTACAATGGGTAGGATCCGTGGAGAGTCCACCCTCTGGGATCAAGACGGTCACGGGGCCCATAATATTCGCACAGATGGACATGTGGCAATGGTGCATTCAGATGCCAAAGTGACAATTACCGACTAGTAGCATTGATACACCGAGGAGTGAAGATGCAGTTGGGAGCAAAGCA
This sequence comes from Pinus albicaulis, assembly GCA_034641835.2. Taxonomy (NCBI): domain Eukaryota; kingdom Viridiplantae; phylum Streptophyta; class Pinopsida; order Pinales; family Pinaceae; genus Pinus; species Pinus albicaulis. Next base: position 1,137,452,449 of record CM076570.1, on the reverse strand, counting down.
GCAGCTTGGTATAGTGAGTCACAGACAGAGACTTCAATGATGTGTAGATACTAGTAGCAATGTGACCTCGTATATTGCATTCATCATATTGAACACAATTGGTTCAATATTTCAAATTATTTCGCCATAGTATGTCAGTAGCTTGCAACAACAAAAAATGAGAGGGAGTTGCGTTGTTGGCAATAGTTCAACAAAGGTCGAAACAACACAAATGCATCGTACACGTAGTTTCGCGCGGGTTATGGGAAGTAGTAGCCAAACACCAACAACGTGATCGGGATATGGTGCAAGCAAAGCATTGCCATCGCAGGTGCAACAATACTAGAACACATTCCTCTCTAAGAGGGAGTGTTAGTTTCTTGCGCATCGATGTGTTCTAGAATTGAAATTTTGTGGAGAGGTTAGAATAACACATGAGATCTCCAAAACCCATAAATTGTTTATGGAAATTCCACCTTGAAATGACTTAATTAGATTAGTCGTTTTTTAAATATTTCCTAAGTCTAAACTTAGAGAATATGATTAATTAATCGAAATTAATTAAGTTGAGGTGTGAATTTTTTACAGACTCACATGACCGCCTTCAAGTTAATCCCAGACATCGATTAAGATCTAATCTATTGAAGTCTAAATAGAGGATTATAAAAAAAGAAGTCAATGGGGCTTGGAGAAATCACTTGAGAAGTTTGATTTTACCGGGAAATCGATTTCCATAGTAGTAGTAGTTGGTTGTTGCCAAAGAGATATTCAAGGAGATCGGCTGTGCTGAGAGAGGGAGAGACAAGAAGCCGAAGGAGGCATTCCGCCCAAAGAGTGTATTTACAAAGAGGCGAAAGTGCCATAGAGAGGTCAAGGGCAAGAGCTCCAGAGGGCAAATTACATTTGTTGGGGAGAAGTAGAGATTCAAAGGTCGAAAGCCGCGCAGGGTTCAGAGGCTAGAGAGTAATTTTCCAGACACTCACCGACTCCGCATGGCTTGAGGATAAGTTGTTCCAACTGAGTGCATAAGTGACTACGCTACTAAGGAGGCAAAGGATCGCACAGGGGATTCGCCTTGGACGACTCAATTTTGAGCCGAGGTCGAGCTCGATTCGCTCAGGAGTGAGGAAATTCTCACTCGATTTTTCTCTGCCGCTTTCTCCGTAGGATTTCCATTTGGTCATGTATTGTACTCATATTATTTCACCGTTACATAAAATTAAACCCTCAACTATTGCACCGCTTCTCCCAAGTTGGGTTTTTCCAGACTTTTTTTGTCTAAAAATAATCGTGCTATTTTATGTGTGTGCTAGCATTTATTCCAAAGAGCTTATTTCTTCCACAATTTTTATTTGTGAAGGTTTCAATGTATTTATTTTGATACTTTCCGTAGAAAACATCGTATAAAATTGTTAAGTATAATTAACAATTAGAAGAATAATATCGTTATTGCAATAGATTCCAATTTGTGGAATTTTCTACATCAAACACCGATTCTTATGCCATGGAAAAATCAACACAATTAATCAATGTTAGAAGGGATTTTGCTAGATGTGGATTTTCAAGGTTCTACTAATGCTATGTAATTAATGGTAATTAAGTAAAAGTAGACATTATCCTTATATTTCATTTCCATCTACTTAATTTTTTAACGCTATCACGAAATTGTTTTAGGATGTTTGAGATGGTTCCAAACTCTCATTGGATGATTTCATATGGAGAAAGTAAAAATTTTAGATCCCATCAAAATCTAATAGGCTCAACAATTTTTAGGATTTCAAGGTTAAAAGGATTTCAAATTTCCATTCGATTTTCTCATGTATGAGGGTATGGAACTAACATTTAATCAAGAGTACCAAGCCCTCTATATACCTTGAAGTTTATGGTAGTGATTGTTAAACCTCTATCAATGTACCAATTAAAATGTACCATCACTCAAAAAAATCTTGATTTCACATGTTATGTTTTTTCTATCTTATTTTACTAAGTAGAGAGTGAGATTGATGATGAGGATCCTAATATATGCAATGACTTTGCCACAGTATTAGTGATTTGTTACGTTTCATGATTTTGTTTTGGGACTCTAGGACATTAGAGAGCTCTCTTTGTTGATGTATTTCTAGTTCAGATTGATTACACTTTGGCAATTTGCATTGTATGCACTAGTTGTAGTGATTGAATTCGGTTTCAAGGCTGCCATGTCTGTAGCTAGACACTCATATTTCCATGTCCTCCATGTCTCGTGTCATCATGTTAAAATTTATTTTCATATTGCTTTCACCCATGTTTATTATTGTTTCTTCCGTTAATGAAAATTTCTTTCATCTTCGAGGTCAGCAATGGGTGATGTGCAATTCATTTCGTATTATTTTTGTGAGAATATTTTCGACGGATTATGTCTACCTATTCATTTGAATCCTAAAACATGTAGATTGAATTATTTCCGAAATTATTAGAATTTATCAGTGAGAATCACTCTCAGATGTTCCTAACATGTAGAGATGTATAGTATTTTCATTATTTAAGGTTTGTGTGGATCTATGTTTTGCTCGAGTGTTTTGAGGTCTTGTATGTCTCCCATGCATGGTGGCTAAAGGTTTGAGGGTTGTTTTGTAGGTTGGATTCTTGTTCTCTTCCGTCAACTTTGGCTACTTGTGAAGTAGAGGTTTCATTTTAATCTTTGCTATAAAATAAATTGATTTTTCTCTCTAGACGTTGGCTCAAGTTGTAGACATACCATAAATCGCTCCAAGTAAACCTAGCAGTGCATTGAGGTTAGCCAATGTTTTTACATCAAATGAATTTACTAAAAAAGTATTATATTCATTAACTCAAGTTTTTGTGTGTTCCTTTAACATTTCCTTTTCATTTTTTCACATTAATTAATATTTTATAACTTTCTAATGCTGCTATATCCTTATTTTTTTCCAATATATTGTTACCTTGTTATAAATTTGTTATTTTCGGATGTAGTATTTTTGCTTTAGATTTAGGTTTGGGCTGTATTCAGGGACTATTTAGTTTAGTTGTACTTTGTTTGGTTTCAAAGCCTTGACTTAGAAGAAGATAAGACTATTCAAGAGAGTACCAGTATTTTTTCACTTATGGAGGATATTGTTCCTCTTATTTTACTTGGTATGTGTATATTGAATTAGACATCCTAAGTATACCACCGTATTTATTAACAATTAGGAGAACAATTATCTCACTTTATCAAGATTGAAATAATTTTACGTGGTGACAAAATAAATCAGGTAGGTTAAAAGTGACGGTGGAATATAAAATGTCACACCCAATGAAATATCAAATTTCAATGTAAATAGTAAATTACAACAAATTTATCTTCAAGGTATCCATCTTCAATCAAATATCCATATGCTCTTTTTTTTTAATTGTGTGGTATGGGTATCGGTATACAAGAGAGTGCATGGTCCCAAAACTCTGACAGGTTTGAGGACAGGTGTTTCAAACAGATATGGTTTGGTGACAATATTCTTTAAGAAATGTGTTAGGTGAAGGCATTCCTGTGTGTTCTCCATTTAGTAGGGTATGAAAAATGCGCAGGGCTCCACGAGTTTGAAGTATGTATCTCCAAGAATTTAATGAAGCGGTAGACAATAATGTAGCTTTTCATTCAAATAGGAGATGAGCTTTAAGTATGCATTTGTTGCTTATTTATAAGACGAATTAACCTTTTGGTATTTCACAGTATTGTTTACATTAAGCCAATCATTTCCATACATAATATAGTTCTTACTATTTACTAGAAACATATATATTTACAATGTCATTTCAACATTCAATCCATATTCTCACCGATAAGAATACCTTCTTAATGTTCACATTCACTATCAAATATACCACTGGATGTTTATAATCAAGAGATTCTCAAGAGATTGTGTCAAGTTTCATGAAGCTTGGACCTTTTACTTGTGACATGTGTATGCCTTCATGCAAGTGTACATCACCATGCACTACGTATAATTTCTTTCAATTGCACATAGCCAACTAGTCTCTTACTCCACCTCGAATGTGCTCTGTCACACCCCTAGTGTTAGTGAAATCACCAATATCCTTCACCCTAAGGTGTAAATTCCATTTTTCAAAGAAGACAAAACACCATCATTCATAACATTAACTTGATATTTGTGAGAATTACATCTTCCACCTATTACCCTTTCTGTAATGCCTCGCTACTCAAGATAATAAAATATAGCTTTAATGAAACTGGCAATTTCCCTCACCCTACAGTTCAGATGAATCTTTCTTCCAAGAAGACAACCAAGAATACAAACACCATCATCCAAAACATTAACTCAGATCTTTTGTGAGATGTACACACTCAATTCTTGCAATCCTCCTTGTAATGCCTTGGCTCTCATGATAATAATGTATTTTCTTCTTGTTTCAATATTTCATTTTCACCACCCTTTCATTTAAAAATGGTACTTGTTCCTCCTTACCCGTGTCAATGTATCATAAATTTCATTTTAATATTGATGGTTCGTATGAATCCTTTGCAAACTTTGTTCAAATTTTTGAACTATTGTAACTTGAGAATCCTTCATGGTTAAATCTCATTGCGGAATTACCATATCTACCAACCATACCATTTAGTCAAATAACTAACCATACCAATGTTTCTCTCATGCAAATGAATGAAATAAATCTACCTTAATATTTTTGTCACATAGGAACATCGCATATTCAATTTGGCAGAAATACTTCATTAAAAAAATCGTGTACCCAGAGATGGTCCTTTGATAGTTGGTTCTATGCACAAAGAAATGCCTTTGTATCTTTCGTAGAGAGCATGACCCATCTTTAACACATCAAATCACTTTCTAGATGAGAGATAAGAGCTCACTAGACTAGAATTTTTTGGAAAATTTTCTATATGCAATTTCATACACATATAAAAAGAAGTAGAATGAAGATATTAAGCTACTTGGAAATTAGCTTCAAAGATATCTCTCGATCAACAATGGATGATTGTGTTGTGAACCTAGAATTTGAGGTTGAGAGCTTGATATTAAGAGATAATTTTTCCATTTTATTTTCTAACCATCTCTGCAGAGTCAACGCTTATCCCTTTGGAATTACACCCTACATTTAAATCACCCTTTGCTACCCAAGAATTATTTGGAGGATCTACTCCTGCTTCCGATTTTGGATTTTGGCCATTGGCTCTATATTTGAAAAACAACTTATAGGTCTTTGATTTCATATTGAGCTTCTCCTTTTCCTCTTTTACTTTTAGAAAATCATTATGATCCTCTTCTGTGGTAATTTTATCTTAAATTTTATATCAAGCATAGAGGTTGAGTGCTTCTACGATAAATTGTCAAGTCTAGTTTCGTTACATGGGTTATGCCTAGAAAGTGTAAGCTATCATCATTCAAAATTTATTTCCAACCGGGTAACACTCTATTTGGTAATCTCTTTTTTCAAAGCAAAAAAATTTCTATACTTCTATCAAATAGAATGAACTCTGTCTAAGGAATTTCACCTACCATTATTACCTCCACTATCCATAATGAAAAGGGGAAATATGGGAGTATCACCAAAATGAGGGTTGAATATAAGATCATGGTAACTAGGTTATGTTACCACTCAAAACTAGAAGGGGACCTATAAGGGACTCCTAAAGGGACAACTACTAGATCAAGGGAAACATTGGAGACTTATACCACTATCACCTCACTAAAGTTCTCACTCTTACGTACTTTCACCGATGGGAGGAGACCTAGTATGTATGAATCTACTCTATGAAGGATGGATCAAAAATGGATGTGAAGTGACCTCAATGATACTTTACCTAGAAGAATATTAAGAATGGAGCTTTCTTGATTTTAAGTAAGGTAACAGGACTTCCTAGGAGAAGGAGGGTGAGGACTTAAAGGAAAAACTTGGACTTCCCAAGTTGTCTTAAAATAATTGTCTTTGATGAAAAATGGGACCACACAGACTAAGTGGACCCAACCTAGGTTAAGGGGAGGAATTTAGAAACCTATGATGATATTAACTCTAAATAGAAGGGGGAAAGGATAAAAACAAAGAATTTCCACCGAATATGCCAAATTGATCCTATGAGGTACTAGCCTTGTAACACTGTGGCAAAGTTTTAACTTCAAAGCTAGGGCTTCAGATGTGGTATCGCAATCTAGCCATTGGAATTTCTTCAAATTTGGAGGAGACCTTGAGGACACATCAACGCAAAGAGAGGCTAGGAGATCGAAAAGTTTTTGGGAAATGATGCCCTAGGTGGCCCACACAGGGTTAGACCTAGAAAAGAGGGGAAAAGGTGAAGAAAACAAGATTTAAGGTGACTTCCTATGGTGGATCGTTGTCTAATTACTTTTGGGATATGGAGTTAGGAAATTAGTGAGGAAGGGATTCTGCTTTCTAGCTCAAGGAGGATCTAAGGGTAACGTCGTCCAATGTTAGGGAAAAAAATAAAGTGACCTTAAAGCATTTATACTTCGCTTACAAATGAATATGGATTATCAAGATAACTAATCTCTAGACAATTTGTTCAAAAACATGGCCCATACAGAGATATGCTATATAGAAACATAATTCCACAATGAAGCAAGAAATGGCCGCAAATAGCTAGCCCTAAAATAGCGAAAATCCCATGATCAATGTGGTATGTGAAAAGTAAAAGAAAATAACATCAACATCATACTTACATATAAGAGAATATATCCAACCATCAATACATTTTACAATAAAGAAGCTCCAAGACAATAAAATCCAATCCAAACATCAAAATTCATCTATGCTCCAATTGGCCCACCAAGAAGCAAATGAGAAAATCTCAAGAGAGAGAATGATCCAATCCAAGTATGTTAAAAAACGAATTCATGTTACTCCTATTTATACGTTAATTAGGAGTTCAAATTTCCTAATTGGGCCTACATTAACCCCTAAATTAAAATAAAGTGCAAACTAAATTTTGGTGACAATCCCACCAAACTAGCTCACAAATAAAATAATAAGCCTCTCAAATCTATGCATGTCGTTGGGCCCTCCAAGAGGTCCGATGAGGCTCCAGGCGCTACAATGATGAACAAGACACTAAAAGCGATGGACAAGGGGGTGGCCTTTGTTCTCCAAACAATAAACATGTGGTGCTCCCAATGGGTGTGGGGGCACATCAATAACCTCATGGGTCTCCAAGTAAGTCTATAATTCTTGTCGAATTATCGTAAGGGTTCAAATGATGGAATGAATGATGCCACATTAGTGTACAAGTCTCGGCCACCAAGCAAATGTATGTTGAAACCGGGGGGTCGAATATGGTGTATAAGGTGAATCTTCCTCATTCGACAATAGGTGGATCTCGAGCAATCTCTGAATATTTATGAGGACTCATCGAATTTTTTTTTTCTACTATTTTTGAAGCTCATGGATCTCTACACACACCCCACATGTGCCAATGTATCCCTTTGGAGAATTAGGACCAGATAAAGGAGACCAAACTTAGGATGGGCACCATATTCAATCCTACATAAGATCCAATGTATCCTAGCCTTCCAAAATAACAAGTCATTAGAGTAATTGGGTAAAAGAGTTTACAAACCATTGACAACAAGTGGACACTTCATAATGGCATGCCCTTTCAAGTGGGTGTTGGCATGTGCCAATGTCTCCAAGCTCCAAAGGGGGTTAATCAAGTACCTTATTAGGTGGTTTCTACCTTAGAGTGGGATAGTATGTCCAAGGTACATCCCTCAAATGGTGGTGGCATGTGACAAAGAGGTGAATAGAATGGGGATGAAAGGGGAACCAAGTGGGAAACATATCAGTAAGGGCTGGGCGGCATAGAAGAAAGGAATCCCACACATGGGTATATAATGTATAGGAGGGAGAAATCGTGTACATGAGGTGCCCCGACCTTGATTTTTCCACCTTCTTTGTATGCATTTTTCCTTTTATGATTTTATTTATTTAACTTCGGGGGCTTAAAGGATAAGAGCATGATGTGTAAGATATAAAGTGGATACCCCATTTTAGGGTAGGGCCAAGCCATTTTCCGCAGGTCGAGACAATACGGGTTCCCCGATCGATAAAGGAGGTTCATTTAGGGCATATGAACCGTGGTGATGGGCATGGGTATGGGGTAGAGCTCATGCATTTGATTTTTTTCAACATGCTAAATATGTTTATCTCAGTCATATTTTTTGCATATTGTGGTATGTTTTTCCGTGAATGTGGTTATTTATGCTTTTACTTTTTCTTTTTCAAATTTCATTAACCTCCGGGGCATCTTCCAAGCTCGACCAAGGTGGGGGCAAGGGGAAAGAGGAGAATAACCTCATGTGGACCCAATGAAGAAATGTGGACCCAAAATGGGAAATATGATGAATGAGATTATAATGAATGGAATGGAAGTGATATATGTGGATGAGGGAGTGGGACCACTAACCAAAATCGGGGTTTCCAAAGTAGTACCACCCTAAACCAAATGGCCAGTAAAGGACATCCCACATGACTAAGATACAAGGGTAACATCCAAAATAGGTCTAGGGACAAAATCAGAAAAAAAACCCACTCTTTCCATCAAGCTCCCCCATTAATCCATGCCCATAAGTATCCATGATAAGCAAACTCAATACGCAATTACCAAATGAAAAGACATACCTTCAAAAGTTCCTGGGAGGCCCACCTTCAAACATATAATCATGACAAATGGGTGAGGACTACATGGCTAGCTCAAGTAGCAAAGAAATGGCACAAGGAGCTAGTTGGTGGTTGCAAGGGGTTGCCGGCTATTGGTCGAGGACAATCTTGGAGAAAATTTTTCCTAGGGATATCACCCAAAAGTGGTGGGCAACATCTCGTTCCAACTAGGACGTGATCTCTCAAAGAAGAGGGGCAAAGCTACCAAAAGGGAGGTCAAGAGAAATCTAGCAATCTCTTGGTCACCGTAGACCTCGTTACCCCACATATCAATGACTAAACCCACAAGGAAACATGTTTTTTCACTATGTCTTATGATCAACCATGCTTAATGTCAAGCTTCAAAAATAAACTAGCAATAAAAATATACAAAGCTTGAATCTAAATGCAACAAATCTACCATGAGAAACATCAAATGACATTAATTTAATGCAAAAAATCAACATGAAAATGTATCCTACTCTAACACACATAACATACAATGTCAAAATGCTAGGTATAATCATAGAACCAATGCAACCAACATGTATATTGATCAATACAAGAATGCATGCTTCCATTATTAGTTTTGCAATGGACCCAACAATACAAATGGGGATAATGATATGAGGGTTATGAGGGTGGGAGGTGGGAAACCAGGAGACCACATGCTATATAAAGGAACCTCGAATAAGGATAAGACACTAACCGAGAGGATTGAATTTGATCCTCTAACCAGAGATGAAAATGTCACGCATCAAGTATGGGCACCTGATGAAGAACTATCTCTGTCCTATCATACTCAAGGTAAGAAGGAGTAAATGGATACGTACATATTTAGGATGATATTATTTTTGGTAGTTGGGAAGAAAACAAGAAGTGGGATTGATCATCGTATTTGGGGAAAACCACATTCATGTTTACAGAGTGAAAATCCAATCCTCATCCAAACTAGGGAACAAATCTCATCATAAAAATCCATTTCCGTGGCAAGGATATAACAAGGGGAGAATGCTCAAACATGAAGAAAAACCCTAGTATTGGCATGGCTAGTGGAGGCTTCTTCCTTAGTTTATTTTACATTAGAGTCATCATACTTACCGACAATGTCAGAAGGCTCTTCTTTGATTGAGTCATATTGGAACATAAAGAAGAGACCCTTACAATCACTAGGAAGGGCTTCATAAAGGCCAATGCTCTTATTCGTAAGGGGTGGAACATCTTCTTCGTGAGCTTGTTCTTATGGACTTGAGAAACTATGTGGGGTCTTCATTCTTATAATCATACCCAATCTTCAAATCAATACTCCAAAAGTCACTCATAGATTCTTCATTTATTCGACCATCATGATCTTCCTCTAATCATCCCATTCTTCACTATATATTTAATGATGGTTAGGGTTTCATTCATTCTCTTCTCTAGACAAGGAGGAATTTTCTCCATCCATTATCAAAGAATTCTATCCAAGTTATTTACTCTATGATTTTGACAGGAATGTTTCAAGAAGAAGGTCATCGGTAGAATATTTTTATATTCACACTTCATGTTGCTGCAGCCTTTCCGATTGGTCACAATGTTGGGAGAAAATATATTTGGAGTTATATGTATCCACTGGCCATTGCAAGACTCTTCATTACCTAATTGTTTCTGCAATACCCGAAGGCTCTTAGGATCAAGTTCCTTTCCTCTTCTATTATCCTTAGAGATCATGCTTTCCAATTCATAAGTCTCTCTTTTGGCGCAATCCCTCAATCACTTGATCCCAATGATTTGAGAAGGATCAGAAACTCTCTCAAGCATAACCCATATTCAATAACTTCATCCTCGAAGGCCACATCCAACATTTGGGATATGTATTCATCATATTGAAACTTGGATTCTCATACAACAAGTGTGTATTCAACATTGGAAGAGAAAGGAGTGCTTATAGGTTTACATGACTCAAGAAAATTAGTATTTGGGCAATGGATAGGATGTCAAAATTCCATTTGGTCATAAGGTTGAGTTATATTTTTCTTTAAAGATACCCCATGAACCTTACCACATGGTTGGCTCCTGCATCGGATCCCCATCAACATTGGCATATTCTTCATGTATTTTGATGAGGGATATCTCAGATCCTTGTAATATCTATGGAGGTAATATATGTGGCTAACTTAGAAGTTGGGTCCTTAATGACATGGAGTTTCTAGGGTGAATGAAATTTCTAATAAATTCTTGCTTCACCCCACAAGCATTGACCTTGAAGCTCAATGAAAAACTAGGATTCATTCTTCCACGTGGAGTCGTCATCAATGATATGTCAAGGTGTTGTAAAACAAAATACACGTTTCATCCCCGACAATGATGCCGTAAAAGTTACCACTCAAACTAGCAGTGGACCTAAAAGGACTCCTAAAGGGATAATTGCTAGATCAAGGGCAACGATGAGACTCCTATCCCATTGTCACCCCGCCAAGGCTCCCTACTCTTTATGGACTTTCATCGATGCTAGGAGACCCAATATACAGGGAAGTCACGATGAAGGATGGATCAACAAATGGATGTGAAGTGACCTCAATGATCCTTTCCTTAGAAGAAGATTAAGAATGGAGCTCCTTTTTTTCAAGCAAGGTACAAGGATTATTAGAGGAAGGAGGTGGGGATTTAAGGGCTAGGTTAAGGCAATGAGATTTGTAAAGGAGTTTCCCCATCCTTAAAATCCTTGAAATTTTTGATCTACTTGTGCTGTCTTAAAATAATTATTCGATGAGAAATGGGACCACATAGGGCTAAGTGGACCCATCCTGTGTTAAGGGAGTGGGATTTAGCAACCTATGATGATCTTAACCTAAACAAGGAAGGGAAAGGATAAAAATAATAATTTCCACTCAAAGGTGTCAAATTGATCTTATGACGTTAAATTTCTAGGGAACACCAGGGAAAATTTTTATCTTAGAGCTAGGTACTGGGATATCTCACAATCCCACCATTGGAGTATCTTCCAAATTCTATAACCTCGAGCACACACCAACACAATAGAGGCTAGGAGATCAAACTTTTTCTATGGCTAATTTGTCTAGAAATGATGCCTAGGTTGCCCAAAAGATGGATAAACCCAGAAAGAGGGAAAAGGTTAAGACAAAAATGTTTTAAGGTGATCACCTTATGGTGGATCAATGCCTAATTCCTTGATCCGTAATCAAGAAGAATTATGAGGAAGGATCTCATTTCTAGCTCGAGGATCTAAGGGAAACTTCGTCCATCAATAGAGCACAAAGGAAGTGACCTTAAAGCGTTTATACTTCACTTGAAATGAATATGGATTATCAAGATACTTCGATATCTAGAAAATTCATTCAACAAACATGGCCCATACATAGAGATATGCTATATAGAAACATAATTCCATAATGGAGCAATAAATGCATGAAACAATTAGCCCTAAATTAGCGAAAAATCCCATGATCAATGTATGTGACAAATTAAAATAAAATAGCATCAACATCGTACTTACATATGTAAGAGAATATATCCAAGGATCAATACATTTTCTAATAAAGAAGTTCCGAGGACAAGAAAATCCAATCGAAACATCAAAAATAATCCTATGCTCCAATTGGCCCACCAAGAAGAAATGTGAAAACAACAAGAGAGAGAATGATCCAATCCAAGTGATGATAAATGAATTTATGTCACTCCTATTTATACACTAATTAGGAGTTCGACTCACGAATTGGCACATTAGCCCGTAAAATAAAAATAAATGTGGAAAGTATCTAACTTTGGTGACAAGCCCACCAAACAAGCTCACAAATAAAATAATAAGATTTCAAGAGGTCAAATGATAAAATATGCATGTCGTTGCCTCTCCAAGAGGCTTCATGAGGTCCATAAGTGCGATAATGATGAATAGGACGCTCAAAAGTGATGGACAAGGGATGGCCCTTGTTCTCCAAACAATAAACATGTGGTGCTCCTAGTGGTGGTGGGGTCACAACAATAACCTCATGGGTCTCAAGTCAAAGATGTCAGATACCATATGTAAGGGCTCAATGGTGGAATAAATGATGCCACATCGTTGTACAAGTCCCTGGGTCACTTGCCAAATCTATGGTGCAACTATGGGTCTAGCCGGGCATGGTAACAGTGCATCTTCCTCGTCCAATAGGTAGGTCTCTGCTAAATATCTAAACATATCTCGGGGATCCATGGAGTGTTTTCTTACTACTATGGAGGCCCATGGCTTTCTACACACACCTTACATGTGCCAATGTATCCCTTGAGATTTATGACCTCGTATTGGGAGACCAATCTTAGGATGGGCACCATCTCGTAATCTTACATAAGATCTAATGCGTCCCCTAGCCTTCCAACATAACAAGTAATTAGAGTAATCAAAGATATTACAAACCATGGACAACAAGTGGACACTTCATAATGGCACACCCTTCATAGTGGGTTTTGGTATGTGCTATCGTCTCGAAGCTCCAAAGGGGTTAACCAAGTACCTTACTAGGTGGTTTCTACCCTTAGAGGGGATAATATGTCCAAGGTTGGATCCTTCAAATGGTGGTGGCATGTGAAAAGGAGGTGAATGGAATGTGGAAGATGAAAGGGGAAATCATGGGTCACATATCGTAGTACAAGGGTAGCTAGAAGAAGGGAACTTGCACACCTGGGTATAATGTATAGGAGGGAGAAATCGTGGTACATGAGGTGCCCCGACCTTGATTTTTCAACCCTTATTTGTATGTATTTTTCCTTTTATGATTTTTTCTTTGATTAATTGCTTCTGGGGCTAAAAGGATAAGGGCAATGATGTAAGATATGGAAATGGATACCCTCTTTAGGTAGGATGATTCATTTCCCCTCTAAGGGTTGGGACAATCATGGTTTCTTGAATGATAAAGGAGGCTCATTTTAGGGCTCACTTTGACCAAGGTGATGGCCATGGGTATGGGGTAGAGTTCATGCATTAGATTTTTCTCCCCACGTGCTAAAATATGATTGTCCCAACCATATTTTTGCATCTGTGGTACATTTTTCTTGCCGAATGTATTGCTTATGCTTTTATTTTTTCTTCAACTGCTTCAACCTTCGGCATCCTTCCAAGCCCGACCTAAGGTTTGGGAAAGGGAAAGGAGGCTAAATTTTCTTACGTAGAGGTAATATCCCAAATAGGGAATGCAACAACACATGAAAACAACCGGAATAGAAGCAAGCAATAAACTCATAAAATGTGTTAAGAAACACATAGCCATCAAATTAACAAGCTACAACAACAAAAATATGATCCATTATATCAGCCCAAAGTGGGGAAATGCAACACTATGTGCCCTAAAAACGTTATTTCCATAGAATTGCATTATAATAGGGAGAAATAACACCGGGATCCCTTAGATCATGTATTATGGGACTTATATCCCTAAAAGATTCCGGTAAAAAATCCCTTTCCGAGGGTTTAAACAGTATCTCTCGGTCCCAATATGGCTCAAAAAGGCCCAAATCCTGGTGACTTGACTTATGCAACAGTTTTTTGAAGCATGCAATAACGTAAATTTAAGAGGGTTTCTGATAAAATATGGTATACATAAATATATATATATTTTTTTTATTATATCAAAGCATGGAGGAAAAATGGAGATCTAGCTTTACATATCATAAAGATAAACCTACAAGGGTTTCATGAGAGCACAAGTTCAAAAATGCATATATCTGTAGACATGGATATAAAATAATGCATTATACTAAAGCCTACATATATACAGCTGAATCATGCAAGAAATGAAGGAAGATCCTTCACAAACTTTCTCCGGAGAAGGCTGGTCTCTTTCCTAAGAAAGAGGCTCAAAAGTAAGTGCTTCAACTCCCCTCACCGCAACATTGCAAGGAATGGCGTAGTTCCTACAAGGGACCCAGACCGTAGGAGATGAAAAGTACATTGGAAACATGCCAAGATCTGAAATGAGTTTCCTGCTGTAAATCTTCCTCAATCGTTCTCCTAGAGAAAGAAAGGCTTCCTCCTATGAAATACAAGCTCCCAAGTGGTGTTGTGATCCTTCCATCGCAACACCCTACAACACAACGTTATAATATTGCAGAAATACTGCCAGGCCGAAGGAGGATGCTTAGAATCAAGCCTAAATGTGGTAAACTCCAAGTACACCTCCCTCCAAGAGATCACTCAAGGAAGGAGAAGGGAATCCTGCTGTGAATGCCTTTCCCCGTTAAACAACACCGCAATCTCAACTAAACAAGCTTGAGAAGGCACAATAGTCATGACTATAAAATCAATAATCATCAAGCTAACTCAAATGGTTGTCATTCTCTTCCTTATAAGCTTTGTGAGACTCTCACCTTTGGGTCCCACCCATTAGGGTTTCCAACATCGCATGATCAATCTCCTCCAAAACTCGCATTTTATCTCCATATGCGTCACTCTCCCATAACAACGATGTTTGATTTGGTCAAGGTTGACCTCTTCAACTCGCTTCACTCCTTTTCACACCCAAGTGTCTTCAATCCAGCCTCTCATATGTTTGTTTAAACTCGATCCTTGTTCATATTGAGCTATTTCCGTACTTCGATGATCCAATCCTCTTCATGAATGTCGTTGACTTGGTCATACTTCGACTTTGTCCACATCCATTTGCCCTTGTTCACACCCGATGGTGTCAAATCCACCACTAGAATGATCCCCTTTCATACCAAGAGGGTTTTTATGCTAGTTCAAGATAAGTATGGGTCTCTTCCCCATTTATTCAACTATTAAGTGAAAAAACCAAAATCAATATTCCTATTAGCATGCATGCTAATTTAGGGAATATTATAGTCCTCCTCCCAAGTGTCGCTTGTCCCCAAGAAACTGCAAGGATAGAACTGAAGAGTTTCCTCTCCTCCTCCCGTAGCATCCTCATATGATGAACTCCTCCAAGGAATATGATGTTGTCTCAACAATGAATCTCCATAGTGCCTCTCCTAAGCATACAAGCTGGGCATTTGGTGAACATCCCAAATGGCCATCATCATGAAAAAGGGAAGTACTCAAGGAGGCAACTAGGTATTGTGTTGGGAGACCTCTCAAGGCATGGAAATCAAATGTATTGGGAACTATCATTCCCATGTGAAACCTCCACCCCAAAGCTATCCATGCCAAAATGAGTCACCCTCCAACATGGCAACTCATGAAAGATCTCCTCCACCTTTGGCTCCTAAAATGTAGGTGGGATGAATCAGATAAACATGGTAGAAAATGGCTCACTCCCACATTGTCTTGCTCTCCACTCATGATAAGTGTAGAGAACATGTCGATCTTGGGCTACAATAAGGTTTCTCAAGTGGCAAGAAGATGATTGATCCCCAAAGATCCTTTCTCTTAATGTCATGAGTCATGCTAGCCTAAACCATTCCATACAAGGAGGCAAGGAGACAACTAGGTGTTGTTTAGAGTGTCCTCTCCAAGGCATGGAGTTTGAAATGTATTGGGAACTATCATTCCCATGTGAAACCTCCACCCCAAAGCTATCATCCAAGAAATGAGTCACCCTCCAACATGGAAACTCATGAAAGTTCTCTCTCCACCTTTGGCTCCCGAAATGTAGGTGGGATGAATAGATAAACATGGTAGGAAAAATGGCCTACCCCACGCCGTCTTGATCTCCACCATGATAAGTGTAGATAACATGTTGATCTTGCACAAGCAATAAGGTTTCCTCAAGTGGCAAGAAGATGATTGGATCCCCAAAGATCCTTTCTCCAATGTCATGATTATGCTAGCCCAAACCATTCCATACAAGATGAATGGCACATCATCACCATTTGGCATCCAAATCAGAAAATCGATGAAGGTTATGTGCAAGTTTGATGATAACAATGGTTTCTCCAAAGGATACAACACAGTTTTCCCAATCAACATTGAGAAAATCATGGCAAGTTGTCTCCCAATGAATTACTAGTTGTGAATGTTTGCTCATTTACTATGTGGTAGTAATCAACAATATTTATCAACTGAGCATAATCAAAATAAAAATACACTTGCCCAAAGTTATGTAGAGATGGGTTATCATCATTATAAAGGTTGGCCCTAAAGTGACCATGAAACGCAAGAATAATATTGCCTCCCATGTGGAGCAATGCATTGTCCATAGATGGTGAGAAGATACAAATACTCAATGGAATAATCAATAAGTATAAAGATGTATTTCTTACCATGCACAGTGAGTAAGCTGAAAGTGAGGTCCATGGATTATTCCTCCCATGAGAATCTTCTCATAAAATCTGCAAAAAAGAAAGATGCATACTCCTGGGAACACTTCCATCAATAGAAACATACTCCCAAGTGATAGCGCGTTGGCCTTAGTGATAAGGCTTTTTCTACTTCATCACTCCTCTCTTTGACATTCCATATGCCAAAGCCATCCACCATCATGTCGCTTAAGTGTGAGAAGATCTTCTCCTATGTGGAAGCCCCTCCTTATCCTCCAATGATGAAGGGTAGCCTCTTTGCACTTTGAATGTGCCATCACCCTCTCCTCGGAAGTATCATGACAAGTATGGGAGAGATTCTCGCCTCATACTCTCCCAAGAGCAACCACAACAACAATAATTCTCTGTCAAGCCTTCTTATCTCTCCCTCATACAAGCCATAGAGTAATACATGATGGTTGTCTTGTATGATCTCCCATACAAACAAATCTTTTGTTGCCATATCATATGGGTGCCATGCAATGCATCAATCCTCAACATACATTTTGACAAAGGATATGTCACATGATGGCCAAACCTTCAAGAGTAGCCAACTAAGCCTTGCCTCTGCTGTTCTCGTGTCATATATTTTCAAGTGGCTCACCAACCTCTTGCTCTCCATCCATTCCCATTCATCCATATGTGTGGCTTCCCTCCCATCATGCTCTACCTGGTACCTTTCCAATGAAGACTACCATTCTCCCAAATCAGATTATTCTCCTTGCATTTCATGGGATGTTGAAATGCAACTCCCTGGAGATCTCCTAGAGAAGATCTCACACCAATGATCATCTTGAATCCATAAGGATCCAAGTGTGCTAAAGGTAAAACATCATCATAAAGTGGTACAATGTTCATCATGTCCTCCAAAATTTTACACCCCAACCCTAAACACAGGCATGCAACTTAACAAGGGCGCATTGGGATGATTGTTTACCCCTTCTTTTCGATAAAATCAAAGTTGTACAAAGATAGTGCAAGTCATTGCCCAAATCAAGAATGTGTCTGATCCTTGATCATGTAAAGACATATTTCCAAGGCTTCCCACAAGATTTTCTGAAATGATAAAAAATGGAAATTCATGCATACCTTGGTGGAACTTAGGAACATCTTGGAAGGTTTCATAGTTCCTTCCTCCATTGTGATGGTGCCTTCAATCGCTTATACGTATGGTCGCTTCCTCCATGATTGTGACAAATACTGCACAATACTCTCAAGTGGTGGGGAGGGCTCCTCCTTCTTTGATCTTTCTCTATCAAAACTTTTGATCATCTGAGTGAAATCTGCAAAAGTGGACACTCTTTGCATGACTCACATGGTCGAACCACCAAGTGTTTGCCTTACCCTCCGTGCGTGGCCGAGATCTCAACAACAACCTCTTTCTACTACCGGATGTAGTAGGAATAATGCTTCTAGCTTCATCACCCAAGCTTTTGTTGTGCATGGGTAATCCATCAAAAGTAGAAAATAAAAATATTTTGCCCCTTATCATCCCATCGTAGGGCCTCTTCTTCCACTCGGATAAACTGAGGAAGAGCTGTAGTCTTTTCGAAAGCTCTAGGTTGATACTTGTGGATATTGTGTACCCACTTAGGACCTCATGTTCCAAGTGCTCTTCTATGCTTATTATTTTCTCTATGAGAATAGGAATTTTATGGGTCTTTCCCCTCTCGTGAAACCTTCTAGAGGTCTCAACGTTAAATTTTCCTCTCTTGAAACCCCCTTAGAGTTTCATCGTATCTTTCCTCTTTCTCATTTGCTTAACCTCCTCGAGGTTCTTTCCGTATCTAAAAGTGATGAGAGTAATCTCATTCTCTCCATCATTTTGATCTTTTCTCCTTATCTTTGTCTTATTATTCTTCCTCGATATCATAATGGATGAAACTCATAGGTCAGAAAGCTACATCAGAAGCTCGATATACCACCGTAACATCCCAAATAGGAAATGCAGCAATAAATGAACACAAACCGGAATAGTAGCAAGAAATCGAATCATAAAAATGTGTTAAGAAACACATAAACTCATCATGAATGTTAATAAAGAAAGAAAATATGATCCATTATATCAAATTTCAAAGTGGGGAAATGCAAGAATATGTGCCCTAAAAATATTATTTCCGCAGAATTGCATTATAATAGGGAAAATAATGTTGGTATCCCTTAGATCATGTATTATGGGACTTATATCCAAAAATATTTAGAAACAAATCCCTTTCCGAGGGTTTAAACAGACTTTGGCCTCGATATGGCTAAAAAGGCCCAAATCCTACGACTTGACTTATGCAGTTTTCTCAAGCATGCACAATGTAAATTAAAGATGGTTTCGATACAATATGGTATAGGACAATAGATCTAGATTTTAATATATCAAAGCATGGGAGAAAATGGATATCTAACTCCTTTTACACATCATAAAGATAACCCGTAAGAAGGGTTTCATGAGAGCACAAGTAAAAATGCATAGATTTGCGGACTGATCTAAAATAACATAGTCAAATAAAGCCACACACATATAGCTGAATCATGCAATAAATGAAGGAAGATCCTTCTTACAAACTTTAAAAGATAAGTGTTGGCGCTTTCCCCAAGAAAGCAAACAAAAGCAAGGGGTTTAACCTCTTCACCGCAACATCGCAAGGAATGAAGCAGCTCTCGCAAGGGAATGCACCGTAGGAGATGAAAATTACATTTTCCACATGCATAGATCTGAAATGAGCTCAAAAATCTTCCTCACCGATCTCCTAGAGAGAAGAAAGGCTTCTCCTCAAATACAAGTCTTAAGGTGCTGTGATCCTTCCACCGCAACACAACGTTAATCGTCAGAGAAATAACGCTCGTAGCTGAAGGAGGATGCTTGGAATCAAGCCAAATGTGGAAAACTAAAGTACAATGCTCCTCAAGAGATCACTCAAGGAAGGAGAAGGAATCCCCAAGGTAGAATGCGCAAAGTTAAACAAAGACAGTAATCTCAACTAAATAGTTTGTCATGCACTACAAAATCAATAATCATCAAGCTAACCTCAAATGGTTTCCATTCTCTTCCTTATAAGCTATGTGAGCCTCCTCATGTTTGGGTCCCACCCATTAGGTTTCCAACATCACAGATCAATCTCCCTCCAAACTCCAAGCAGTATCTCCATTAAGGCCACTCTCCCATAACAATGTTGTTTGATTTGGTCAAGGTTGACCTCTAACCTCGCTTCACCCCTTTTCACACCCAAGTGTCTTCAATCCATCTCTCATGTTTGTTTAAACTGATCCTTGTTCATATTGAGCTATTTTCATTGATGATCCAATCCTCTTCATGAATGCTATTGACTTGGTCAAACTTGACTTTGTCCACATCCATTTGCCCCTTGCTCACACCTCCGATGGTGTCAAATCCAACCACTAGAATGATCCCCTTTCATACCAAGAGGGTTTTTATGCTAGTTCAAGATAAGTATGGTTTTCCCCATTTATTCAACTACCAAGTGCAAAAACTAAAAATCAATATTCCTATTAGCATGCATGCTAATTTAGGAATATTACAAGAGACCTGAAGGAATAAATGTGACTCAGATGGGAAATATGATGAATGAAGTTATAATGAATGGAAGGAAAGTGATTTACGTGGAGGAGGGAGTGGGACCACAAACTGCAAATCGGGGTTCCCAAGTACCACCACCCTAAAACCAAACGATCAATAAAGGAGATCCCATGAGACTAAGATTCAAGGGTAGCATCCAAAATAGGTCTAGGGGATAGAAGCACAAAATAAGTCGACTCTTCCCACCGAATTCCCCATTAATCCATGCCCAAAAGTAACCATGATAAGCACACTAACACTCAATTACCAAATGACAAGACATACCTTCAAGCTTGATAGGCCCACCTTCAAATACAATCATGAAAAATGGGTGAGGGACCACATGGTCGGCTCTGTATAAAATGGCACAAAGAGATAAGCTTTGTGGATGCAATGGGTCACAGCATACCGCCTAAGGACCATCTTGGAGAAAAATTTCTCCTCAGTGGATATCACCCACAAAGTGGTGGGTAACATTTGGCTCCAACTCGGGATGATCTATTGAATAAGTGGTGAAGCTACTCGAACCAAAGGTCACGAGAACTCCAACAATCTCTCGTCACCACAGAATTGCTAATCACACACATATCAATGACTAAACCCATGAGGCAACATGTTTTTTCTTCACACTGCCTTATGATCACCCATGCTTAATGTCAAGCCTTAAAAATAACCGAATAATAAAAATATGTAAGTTTTAATTCAAATGCAACTAATCTACCATGAGAAAAATCATATGACATTAGTTCTCATGCAAAAATTAGCATGCAATGCATTATACTCTAACACGCATAACATACAATGTCAAGTTAGGCATAGCCATAGACCTAATGCAACCAACATGTCAATTTATCAATACAAGAATGCACGCTTCCATGATTACTTTTACAATGGACCCGACAGTCAAAAATGGGGATAATGATATGAGGGGTTATGTGAGGGTTGGAGATGGGAAAACAAGAGACTCATACACCATAGAAAGGAACGTTGGAAGAAGGAAAAGACACCAACCAAGATGTAATATCTTGTTTCTGTGGATATCTCTAAAACACGGCAAACTCAAACTGGAAGAGATGGACTGGGAGGGCATTTACTGATATTCGCCTTCCGAAAAGAGGACGAGATCCGGAGGCTACCTCTGCCCTTTCCGTACTTTGTCTAAGAGTGAAATATAAACACACAAAGTGGTATAGAACTAGAATTCTCAAGCATATACATGTAAATAATGTTGCAAAGCAGTATATATAATAGCAGAGAAAGAAAATATGGCAACTCATCCAGAAACATAGAGAGGAAATGCTAAGTCATTTTATTAATCCGAGAAATATACGATAATAACAGGTGATTAGAGTGATGGTACCCAATCTTGCTCAATGCAAGTGAAGAAATACTCTCGTAACATACAAGAAATGGTTTCTTCGAACTCGCGTCCCAAATGTGAAACTCGTGTCATTGCCATCGCTAGAATGAACTCGAAGAATAGGGGATGATTCCATTGCCGGGAATGAGCTGAAAATCTGCAATCCTCCTCACTCTCACCAACTCGGCGAAACCCGAAACCATATCAAAAATGGCCGACCCCCGAAAACCTCCAGAAACATCCCTTGGGGAATTACGCCGGCCTCCAAGGCTCGCGCAGGCTAAATGAGAGTAATGACCGAAACACCGCTCAAAATCCACCAAAACTTCTCCCGCAGGAAAAAGGCCGATCCTTCGCTCAAAATCTCGGCTCAATCTCCCGCAGAAATCCCGATCCGGAGCACCTCCAAAATGGATCGCGTCCTCTCTCCCGCGATCGCGCGCCTATGAAAGCCAAGTCTAAGCGTAAAACCCAAAAAACCTCACAAAATACCGAAGAAATAACCTTGCTCATGACATCAAGCCCCCCGGCTAAGGGGCGATCTCCGACCGGAACACTCAATGCACTAAATAGTGCCGCAAACAGCAACAAATTAGCGTGCTCAAGAAGACAAAACGTCTACGTTCAATATCATCAACAAAGAATGAATCAAATGAGAAGGCTCCTCCCTCTTTATAACGTTGGCCTTCCTCCAACCCTAAGGCCATCTCCTCAACGTAGCCTCCATCTCTTGCCATGTGCCCAACCTCTCCCCGTAGAAGCTTTCTAGAGATAACGTGGCCTCTCTCTACATGGTGCTTCGGTCCCCCTTGGCTCCCCCTCGTTAAGTCACAACGTTGTTCTACTAGGAGGGTATTTTATTTCTTAAGTGAGTTAGACCCTCTCCACTCACCTTATTTATTTATAAACTGCAGACGGCAAAACTAAACAAAATTGAATATTCCACCAGCAGGCTACTAATTAGGAATATTACAGCCTTCCCCGGAAAAATGTTGCTTGTCCTCAAGCAACCATGATGGATGTCGCAAAATCTTCTCTACTCTCCCAAGTGGCATCCTCATCCCAAGAAATTCTTCCACCTCACCAATAATTCTTATCGTCCTCGTCTACAACGCTTCCTTGTATCAATAATAGCCTGCCACAACACCGCGCGTTCCTCATCATCCATGGGTGGTAGCCCCTCCGTCACTATCACCTCGCTGCCCCAAGACCTTCTTTCAAGCATGACACATAAAAAACGTTGTGGATTCATCGCCTTTGGGGTAGCTCCAACTCATACGCAACTTGCCCAATCCTGCGTATCACCTTGTATGGCCCGTAAAAGCGAGGTTTGAGCTTCTCAGCTCCCTTATGCTTCAGCGATGACTATCGGTATGGCTGTAATAGTAGGTAGACCAAGTCCCCTACCTCAAAATTTCTCTCCACTAGACCTCTGTCGGCATACATCTTCTGCTGGTTTTGTGTTGTCGCCATATTGTCATTGAGAGCTTGGAGGATGTCCTGACTCTCTTGGATCCAAATCTTGGCTCTAGGAGCCTTGCTAGCACCGAACATCACATCAGCAAAAGATAAGGAATGATACCCATACAAGGCATAAAATGGTGACATACCAATGGACATGTGATGTGTCGTGTTGTAACAGTACTCCCCCAAATGCAACCATCTCAACCATGCTCGCTGCTGCCCACTGACATAGTTATGCAAGTAGCCCTCTAGCCACTTGTTAACTATCTTCGTCTCTCCATCCATCTGTGGGTGATAACTGGTACTCGGTGTCAACTCCATCCCCAATCGCTAGAAAAGATATTGCCAAAATCCACCCATGAAGCGGCTGTCCCTGTCACTGATGATGGTCGTAGGAAGACCATGCAGCCTGAAAACCTCTCTGAAAAATAGCTCGGCCACCTGTGCTGCTATGTAATGCGTGGATATGGCGAAAAAGTGCGCATACTTTGTCAGCCGATCAATGACGACATAGATACAATCCTTGCCTTGCACCATGGGAAACCCTGTGATGAAGTCCATCGATATGCTCTCCCATTTCCCCTCCGAAATGGGAAGAGGCTGCAACAGTGCTACGGGATGACTCATCTCCCCCTTGTTCCTTTGACAAACATCGCACTCACTGATGTGCTGGAGTACGTCCTCCTTGAGGACCTTCCATGAGAACCTCTCTCTAATGGCCCTGTAGGTTTTGGTAAACCCCTAATGGCCTGCCAATGGAGAATCATGTGATGCCTGGAGTATCTTCTTCTTAAGTTGAGATACCTCAGTCAAGAAGGTCCTATCCCTGTAGTAAATGATCTCATCAACCACCCTGTACCTGTCATCCGCCACCTGTCCATCCAGCACCTCACATGCAAATCTGTCCTTGGAGTACTCCACTAAAAGTCGAGCCCTCCAATCTGTATCCAAGCTCATAAGAGATAACGTGGCTAGTCTACGTGAAAGGGCATCTACTACCACGTTATTCTTACCTTTGACATACTTAATGTCAAATTCATATGCTTGGATATTACTGATCCACTTCTGCTGCCTCTCCTGTAGCTGCTTCTGCTCCAGAAAGAACCAGAGGTTGTTGTGATCAGTTCTCACCCTGAACCTGTTCCCTACAAAATACTGCCAAAATTTGGCCAAGGCATGCATGATGGCCAACATCTCCTTGTTGTATATAGAATAAAACCTCTCGTGTGGAAGGAGCTTCCGGCTCTCAAAGGCTATAGGGTGTCCCCCCTACATCAATACTATGCCGATCCCCTCTCCCGACGCATCACACTCCAAGACAAATGGCTGCGTAAAATCCGGCAATGCAAGCACTGGGAAACTACTCATCACCTCCTTGAGCCTATCAAAGGCTCACTACGCTGTATCTGACCAACTAAATGCCCCTTTCTTCGTCAAATCTGTAAGGGGTGTAGAAAGTTGTGAGAACCCTCTAACGAACTTCCTATAATAGGTACATATCCCAATAAACCCTCGAAGTTCCGTTACGTTCCTTGGCTCCGACCAATCTCTGATGGCTCTAATATTCTCCTCATGGACCCTCACTCCATCCACTCCATTAATGTGACCCAAATACAACATCTCCGTCATCCCAAACTCACACTTGGAGAGATTAGCATAGAACTGTTGCTCTTCCAAGATGCGTAGTACTGCCTCTATATGCTGGAGATGCTCCTCCCAAGTCCTGCTATATATGAGTATGTCATCGAAGAAGACCAATACAAACTTCCTCAGATTACTGCAGAAGATATGGTTCATGCAAGACTGAAAGGTGGTTGGTGCATTGGTCAGCCCAAAAGGCATAACCAAAAACTAAAAGTGTCCATAATGACACCTGAAGGCGGTCTTGGGAATGTCCTATCCCCTCATGCGAATCTGATGGTACCTTGATCTCAAATCAATCTTCGAGAAGAACTTGGCTCCTCTCAGCTCATCCATCAACTCATCGATCCTGGGTATAGGATACCTGTTCTTCAGGGTCTTCTTGTTCAGGGCCCTGTAATCAATGCACATCCTCAAGGTGTCATCCTTCTTCTTCACCAACATTACGGAAGAAGCAAACCGGCTCGTGCTCGGTCTAATGTTCCCAAAAGCCAACAACTCCTGGATGGCCCGCTCAATCTCATCTTGATAGGCTTTGGGATGCCTATAGCGGGTAGTGATCATTGTCTGAATACCCTGCTCAAGCTCAATGGTGTTCTCAAACCCTCGATCCGGTGGCCGACCTGGTGGTATATCCCCAAACACTACATCATACCTGTCAAGGATGGCCTATATATCCAAATGAACTGCTCGACCGGTGGTCTCTACCTCTGATGCCCGCAACTCAACCACCCACTCTATGTCTCCCTTCCGGAAGTCTGCCTCCATCCGGTGTGCCGAAACTGTCTGAGGTGGGTAAGTGTGCATCCCGCGGATCTTCTCATGCTTCCTGGTCTTCTTGTCATCCCACTCCATCTCTAAGGCCTCCCAATCCATGGTGACCTTCCCCAGAGTAATCAACCACTGAACACCCAATACCACATTGGTATCTAGTATGTTGACCACGAAAAAGTGATCGGTCACGGTGTAGGTACCCATCGTCACTGCCAAATCTGGAACATATCAGGCACACTACATCGTCTGGGCTCCTGGGACCAAAACTGAAAATTCGTCAAAGCTCTCGGTCATGTACCTCTCCGCTCGACCATCTGTGCATCAATGAAGTTGTGGGTTGCCCCACTGTCAACCAAAACTGACACTCGCTAGCCATGTACTGTCCCTCGTACGCGCAGCGTCAAATACTTGGGAACTCCTCGCAAAGCTGCAAGGGTCCCTCCTATGGGTGCAAAAGCTGCACCTCCTGTCCCTGGAGGTGGAGGCGGCAACTGATCCTGGGCCGTCTGACTATCTCCTGCCTCCTCATCATCCTTCTCATCCTCTTCCCCCCTATCATTGGAGAAGACCTCAATGAAGTGTGCTTTGCCAGCAGCACACCTATGCCCTGGCACCCACGGCTCCTGACAAGTGAAGCACAGTCGCTTCTTCCTCAACTCCCTCCTGGCATCATCATCTATCTATGCCTATCCCGGATTCCCATTTGGAGGCGAAATCCTCACATCCTTCCCCTTGGGCTGGAAACCCTGTCTCTGGGGGTAAGGTGTCCGAGTCTTGGGCAATGCATCCTGTAAGTCTCGGGTCCTACTGATAGCATCCTGAAGTGTCGCTGGTCTAGTAGACCTGACTAGACCCCAAAGTGGCTCTGCTAACCCCTCCACAAACATATAGATCATCCGTGCTGCAGATAGATCTGGCACCATCATTGAAACCCTCAAGAAATCTGCAATATATGTCTCTAGGCTCCCAGTGTGCTTGAGCCTCGTCAGCTCAACAAAGTGTTGTTCCGGATCCCTCTAGTCAAATCACTCCATCAACCTCCTGGTAAACTCGACATATGTCGTCACTGCAGAATGCCCGAGTGTGACCATCCCATGGAACCACCAGTCCTGGGCCTCACCATCCAAATGTAATGTTGCCACCTTGATGGCCTCCATCTTCGACATCTGGTTAAGCTAGAAATAGATGTCCAGCTTCTCCACCCAAGACTTTGCTGAACTATTTGATGAGCCATCAAACGTAAGCAAATGGAATCTGCTAGATGTGTAGTGGGAATCTCCATCATGATAATGTTGGTGCCCTCTATGATGGTCGCGGGGTCTACTATCCTGCTGGAGCTGAACGAAATCCCGAAATGAGAGAGCATCCCTGAAATCCTGCCCATAGGGCTAATACTCTGCAAAATACTTGCCCATGTGTCTAGGCTCTGCCTCCTACTGGGATCCTGCCCCTGTGTTTTCTCCCAAGAAAGTGGGCATGGTAGATCGGGTAGGTGCACGTGAAGCCATCGGCTGAGGAGTATCACGCTGAGCAGCACCATGCTCCAGAAAATGGTGGGATGTACCTGATCCCTCTCCTACCTGGAAAACCCGTTGGGTCTCACGTTGTCTAGCCTCTACAACGATGAATCTCTGACCCATCACCTCAATCTGTCTGGATAAATCCTGCACTGATTTGAGGAGTGCCTCCCCAAACTGGTTGGCCTCTGTGTCATCTACCATCGGCCCTCTCTGCTCTGAATCTAATACATGCTCCTCCTATTCTACATCTGTCATAGGATCTCTCTCCTGCTCTATGTCCACCACCCGAACACAATCTCCCTCTCTGTAGGTGTTCTCCAACCTACGCTCATGGTATCTGTAACAAATATATGGTCTCTTCCCCGGTGTCATATACCACAGGCTGAGCCAGAACTATGCTCTGATACCACTGTAATATCCCGTTTCGAGGATATCTCTAAAACATGGGAAACTCCAACCAGAGATGGACTGGGAGGGCATTTACCAGATATTCTGCCTCTAAAAAGAGGATGAGATCCGGAGGCTACCTGGCCCTTTCCAGACTCTGTCTAAGAGTGAAAGATAAACACACCAAGTGGTATACAACTATAATTCTCAAGAATATATAAAAATAATAGTGCAGCAGACATATAATAGCAGAGAAAGAAAATACGGCAACTCATCCAGAAACATAGAGAGGAAATGCTAAGCCATTTTATTAATCTAAGAAATATAATGAAGTACAATAGGTGATCAGAGTGATGGCACCTAATATTGCTCAATGCAAGTGAAGAAATACTCTCAGAATATACAGGAAATGGCTGCTCTCTAAACTGCGTCCCAGCTGCTGGAAAATTGCCGTGTAGCTGCTACTGCTGGAATGAACTGAAGACTAGGGGCTGATCCCCTTGCCAGAATGAGCTGAAAATCTACAATCCTCCTCTACCCACCAATCCCGACAAAACCCAGAAACCATATAAAAAATGGCCGACCCTTGAAAATCTCCAAAAAACGCCCCCTTGGGGAATTACGCTGGCCTCCAAGGCTCTGCATATAGGCTAAATGAGAATGACTGAAACACCACCTCAAACTCCAACAAAATCCTCCCACAGGAAAAGGCTGATCCTCTACTCAAAATCTTAGCTCAATCTCCTGCAGAAATCCCGATCCGGAGCACCTCCAAAATGGACTGCGTCCTCTCTCCCAGTGACTGCGAAGTCTCTATGAAAGCCCAGCTCCGCAGCAAACCAAAACAACAAAACCTCTCACAAAATACTGAAGAAATAACCTTTCCTGAGAAGGCACTCTAAGTCCCCCAGGGCTAAGGGCGAGATCTCTGATCGGAGACACTCAATGCACTAAATAGTGCTGCAGACAGGCTAAACAGCCAGTGTGCTCAAGAAGACAAAACTTCTAGCTCAATATCATCAACAAAAGAATGAATCAAATGAGAAGGCTCCTCCCTCTTTTATAACGTTGGCCTTCCTCCAACCCTAAGGCCATCTCCTCAACGTAGCCTCCATCTCTTGCCACATGCCCAACCTCTCCTGCGCAGAAGCTTCTAGAGCTAACGTGGGCCTCCTCTCTATGTGGTGATTGGCCCCCTTGGCTCCCTTGGCTCCCCCTTAAGTCACAACGTTGTGCTACTAGGAGGGTGTTTTATTTCTCTTAAGTGAGTTAGACCCTCTCCACTCACTTTTTATTTATTTATAAACTATAGATGGCAAAACTAAACAAAATCGAATATTCCAATTAGATGTCGCTAATTAGGAATAATACACGAGAGGATTGAATTTAATCCTCTAACCAAGAGATGGAAATTTCAATGATCAAGTATATGAATCTTTGATGAAGAACTATCTTGGGCCTATCATCCTTAGGGTGAGAAAGATTAAATAAATCAGACATATTTAGGATGATATTATTTTGGTCATTGGGAAAACAAGAAGTGGACTCATCATTGTATTTGTGAAAAAATCACGATTCCTATTTTTTTGTAGGGGAAACCAGCTTTTCATCAAAAATATGGGAACAAACTTCATCACAAACATCCATTTCCGGGGTAGGGACATAAGAAGGGGATGAATGCTCAAACATGAATAAAAACTCTGTATCAGTGGCATGGCTAGTGGAAGCTTCTTCCTCGATTTCTTTTACATTAGAGTCATCATAATTTCCCACAATTTTTATTGAGTCATCTTGGAACATAAATAAGAGGCCCTTCCAATCACTAGGAAGGGATTAATAAGGGCCAACAATGTTATTCAGAAGGGGCAGTGCATCTTCTTCTTTCATAAGCTCATTATTATGGATTTGAGAAACTATGGGGTCTTTATTATTATAATCATACCCAATTCCCCAATCAATAGTCGAAAAGTCACTCGTAGATTCTTCATGTATTTGAATATCATGATCTTCCTTAGAATCATCTGATTATTCACTCTATATTTTATGATTGTTAGGGTTCCATTCATTCTCTTATCTAGACAAGGAGAGATTTTCCTCCTTCATGCGTTCTCGAAGATTTCTATCCAAGGTATTTGATATATGATTTTGATAGAATGCTTCAAGAAGAAGGTCATCAATATGACTCTTTTTATGTTCACACTTCATGTTACGGAGCCTTTCCGATTGCTCTCAATAGTGGGAGAAATTTTTTTCATAGTTATATGTAGCCATCATTTGCATGCAAGGCTCTTCATATTCCCTCATTGGTTCCTGCAATACCCGAAGGCTCTTGGGATCAAGATCATCTTCATTATCCTTAAAGGAGATGCTTTCCAATTCATGAGTCTCTTTTTTGGTGCAATCCTCAATCACTTGATCGTGGTGATTTGGAGAAGGATCATAACACTCTTCCTCAAGCATAAAACCATATTCAATAAATTCCTCCTGTCGAAGGCCCACATCCAACATTTGGGATATGTCTTCATGATATTGGAATAACAACCCTTCATGCAACAAGAAGTGTGTAGTCAACATTGGACTAGAAGGAATTCTTTTAGGTTTACATGACTCAAGCCAATCGGTATTTGGGGAAATGGATAGGACAAACAATTCCATTTGGTCACAAGGTTGAGTTATATTTTTCTTTCAAAGATACCTCACAGACTTTACCATGTGGTTGGCTTAGGAATGTGGATCCCCATCGAACAATAACATATTCTTCATGGATTTTGATGAGGGATATTTTGGGATCCCTGTCATATCTATGGTAGGAATATATGTGGTCAACATGTTTTTGGGTCCTTAATGAGATGGGAGTCGCCAAGGTGAATGAAATTTCCTTGAAAAATGCTTGATTCACCCTACAAGCATTGAATTTGAATCTCAATGAAGAACTAGGGCTTTGTTCTTCCAATGGAGTCACCAATAATGATATGTCAATGCATCGTATGGGGAACAAAACACGCATTTATTCTCCCCGACAATGGCACCAAAAATGTTACTACTCAAAATAGAATGGGACCTAAAAGGGACTCCTAAAGGGACAACTGCTAGATCAAGGGAAATGATGGAGACGTAGCCCACTGTCACCTCAGCTAAGGCTCCCTACTCTTTACGGACTTTCACTGATGGGAGGATACCAAGTATATAGCAAGTCACTTATGAAGGATGGATCAACAAATGTATGTGAAGTGACCTCAATTATCCTTTCCCTATGATCTAGGTAAATTTTGCTACCCTTTAATCCAAGACCTTTTATGTAGGTTGATGTGTTAGAATTGGATTTAATCAAAGTGTTAATGAACAGAAATGAACATCTGCATGCTTTAAAGAAGAGGAACATAACAAGCATTAGCAACATACGATATTGATAATGGATTTCATCTAGGAGGGACTACGTCTCCAGGCCTTGGTGTCAAGATGGTGTAGGCCGTTGCATTAAGTGCTGTAAATAGTGTTAATGTACATGGATGGTAGTTTCTCTACCATACAAGGAAAATGCCCTCACGCAGGAGTGGCTAGACCTCTCCACAAGATGTTCCACTACAGAAACTCTCATTCACAAAATGACTCCTATCAGTATGACAATAAGTCACACATAATGACTATGAGTATCCCGCTAGCATGGCAACAAAGGGATATCAATCAAACATACATGTGATAATGAGTATCCTGCCAACATGGCAACAAAGGGATCTCAAACAACATAAAAACAATCCATGATGGAAAATTACAACTCACATCAACATAAAAACAAGATCCCACATCAAACATCAACATGGATCTATACAACACAATGCATATCATAGCAAAGAGATAAAGAAGCCCATGATCACAACTATTATATACCTCACATCCTGGGGATATCTGAAGAAAAGAATGATAAACTATTGGATCTGGTTGTACCATCAATCCCGTGGCACTGAATATCCTAAAATTGACTTCTCACTCACTGATTGGTGACACCTGCAACTCCACTTTGAAAAGTGGTTGAAAAATGGAATGGTCAAATATAAAATCTAAATACACAATCAGATTCGTGGCATCGAATAGTGCAAAATTGACATAAATTTTGTCCCATTTGGACACTGGAAACATTTCGCCACCCCTGAAGGTTGGGATCAATCATGGTTCCACTCCCTATTGTATGGGCTCATGGTTCCGCCCTCAAAATATTTGTCGCTCCTCTCCTTCTACCTACTGTTAGGTTCCCGTGATTTGGCCGATTGGTGAGCCAAATGACGATGTAACATCAGACCAAGCTTTGGAGCCCGAGGACCTAGCCTTCCTAGACTCAGAGAGGGCTCTCTCTATATGTGAAAAAGATATCGGTGTGTTTGCTTATGGTGTTCTGATATTAGGCTAGTTATGAAGTGAGTTTTTTTATTTTTGGTTTTTTAAGTTTTTGAGGGATAAAACTGATCAAAGATATAAAATGGGTAACAAGAAGTTAGATCAACTGGGCTATGGGGTCAAAAAGGTCAAGGAAGCTATCAGATGATGATGTAAGGCTGTTGTAGGGCCGATTTGATTCAAGGTAGAAAGGATCTTTGGGCAAAATGGAGTAAATGGACATCAAGTTTGTGAAAGACGAGGGATTTCAAGTGTAACTAGTTGATAGCAAACATAAACATGTTATAGCAAGCCATTAATCATGCTAAATGTAACTATGAGCTAATTAATACATAGAAATCAAACATTCCAGCCATGCATAGAAGTATAAGAACCTCTAACTTTGGGAAATGGCTATCAGACTTTGGGGAAAACACATAAGATGGACTAACAACTCAAAATACTATGCCGGAACGCCTAAACACAGTCTCTAAGTTATTGGGCACTTTGACAAACAAGCTTTCATAGTTTTAGGCAAAGGGCTAGATCGGGACTAGGCCTCCTTGGTTCAACAAGATGATAAACTAATCAGTCAAAGAGATAGTTTCATGGACAAAACTATGGACAGTCATAGGTAAGCAGGGCACACCATACATCCTACTCAACATGCATAGAACTTATGAATAAAACTAGCAACAATATCCTTAAGTTACTAAAGAGCAGTTAAGAATTCTTTAGTACAACTAAGGAAGAAGAAAACACAAAGCTATGAAGATTCAAGAATTTTGAGGTGCCTCCATGGGCATATCTCAAACTTAATCTCTACTGATCTATAGTAGCAAGAAGCATGTATCATGAATGAAAACTAGAAGACAACAACAAAGCAAGAAACACTATACCATTCTACCATGTCATGGAATCCATCAACAATCCTTCATCATTCATCAAAAGCATCCAAGAGGCAGTCCAAAATCATAACACAGGTATGTTCTTCAAAGCTCATATGACCAATATATTACTTATTCTCTCAAGTTTAGCCTTGTTTTACAATGAAGCCTTGTGGAATAAATAGGCTCAAGTGAGGAAAACCTCATGGTGCAACTAGCTATCCCATTGGCCTAATCAAAATATCTAAACTTGTCCTTGAGGCTTTGCAAAGCCCAAGGCACAAAATATCTCATAAAATATCTAAAAAATGCTAAAAATGGAAATTATATTGACTTTGCAACATTTTCCAAGTGCAAAAATAGCTAAACGCACATTTGGAAAAAGCAGATTTTTGAGGTTCAAAAATTACAAAAATATTTCAAATTTATATCAGGAAAAGGTCCCGTGACTTGCCGGAAACAATTGGCAGCCTTCCCGGTGTCGAAACGAGACTCATGATGGCCCGTTGGAAATCTCTCTGTGTCTACTTTCCGGCGCAACTGAAATCACCTAAATCAGATGCCTGGAAGTCTTCCAAATCTGTACCTGTGTGTAAAAAGCCAGGAAATTGCAAACTGCTGATATGCTGGGCGGAATGTGCAAAAAGTGAGCATTTTTTGCCAATTTGAGGGGGTGAATGATCTCCAAATTCTCTGAAAATCGTTGAGGACCTGATCATGAAATTATGGCATCAGCTGGTATCATCCTCCTCTCTTGACAAATCCTCAAACTGAAATGGCGAAATTATGAGTTTTCGACCAAAAACTCAAAAAATGCCAAAAAACAAAAAGTTGTCGAAATGGGCCCAAAATTGGTGCGCATGACCCTCAAGGGTCCCTAGCAACATGCTCCGAAGCTGAGGCCAAAATTTCAAGAGCTGATGTGTTTTTCTCCTCTTTCCGTGCCGGGCGCTTCCCCTTTGCTTTCTTCAATTTCTCTTGGGCTGCCTTTAGTTTGCGTCGGGCAAACTGATTCAACTTTTGAAAGTGATGTGTCCTCTTCCTTTGTAGCTCTAAATCTCTGTTTTCTCTTTCAAGCTTCATCTCCAAGTGTTTGTTGGCTCTTTCAAGCCATGCCTCTTTGTTTTCTTCAATTTCCTGCTCAAGGAGTGCAGTGAGAGGAAAGGCTTGGAGATGGGCTTGTTCTTCTTCTTTCTGATTTTCCAAGGCTCTTTTAAGCCCTATGGTCGTAGGCCTCTTCTGCCTAGGTTGTTCTTCCTCTTCTTCCTCCTCATCAAACTCACCGATGAGCTCCTCTATCCTCATTTGCGCCTTAGCTGCTTCATTTTTATATTTGATCGCCCGTGCTTCATGAACAGCTGTGTGAACACTCATCTGTTTGTTTTGGGTTTCCAAGAAATAGTTGAAGTTCCTTTCCCATTGAAGATCATTCTCCAATGTCTCAATTTGCCCCTCTTTATGGATTAGGAGGTTTTCAAGAAGGCGGGCTTCATTATCGCTGTCATCACTTTGAATTGGAATGACAACTGATGCATCTTCATGTTCTTGACTTTTCCCAATTTTGCCTTTCCCTTTGAAAGCCAATCTTGCGCTCTTCCTTCTTGGCATGCTAATGAGGAGTTCCTTGGGTGATTTTCTTTTGTTAGGGACAACTTTTGTCACTTTTGGAGTGGCAGCCTTAGACCCTTTCTTTCTTGCTGTGCTGAGCTTTGTTCTTTTGGGAGGAGGAGACACAACTGATTTACCCTTGACATCTTCTTGAAACTGCTGCTCTCCTTGAGGCTGCTGGATGTCTTCTTCTTGCTGTTCACTTTGCTGCCCCTGTTCGTCAACATCAATTTGCTGTTCTTCATCAATGCCTTGTTCAATTTGTGTTTCACCTTGCTGCCCTTTTTCATCAAAATCAAGCTGCTGCGGTGCTTGGATTTTCTGCTCATTTTGTGGCTCAAGTTGTTGCTCAACTTCTTGCCCAAGCTGCCGTTCCTATCCTCCAATACTAGGCTGCTGCTCTTCCTCTTGTACCTGCTGTTCATCATCTTATGTTTGTTGCTGACCTTCACCACTGTCCTGGTGTTGTTCCTCATCTTCTGTTTGATGCTCTTCATCCCTTTCCTCTTGCTCATGACCTTTCTCTTCTCGTTGTCTACTTCCCTCTCCTTCTTCCTGCTGTCCCGACTGTTCTGTAGTCATTTTGAGCCTCCTAGGAGTGGGCCTGCTGGACAAAGGCATAGGGCGATGAACAAGCTGAGTGGGCGATACATGGACAGGAGGAACAGTAGAGAAATCTAGATGACTGACGAATACATCCCATGGAACCTCTTTTTTCTCTAGCTGGTGTAGGAAGATAATATTGATCAGAGAATGATGGAAAAGGGAAGGTATTTGCAGAGACGGAGCCTTCTTCTGGACTGTGGATGCCATCTTCTCAATGCTTTTGCATAAAAAGTAAGGGAGATTTAGTTGCCTGTTTCTAGTGAAATGCATCAATAGTCGGACATGGTAGGCATAAACTCGATCAAACCTCCCTTCACAAGTAAAATATTTCATTATGACTTTCATAAGAGGAGCATAGTTGTCAAGAAGATATGAAAAAGGGAAAATAGCAGTGAAAGCATCTCTATGCTCAGGCTTGATGAAAGGCTTGTAATCTTCTAAGTCAAGATGGGCCTGTTTGAACCATTTTTCACCATGATATGGAATCTTGGTGGCCTTGGACACATACCTTGGAGAAATCTTGAAATCAAGACCTGCCACTTGGAAATGTTTTTCTTTGAATCTCAGGGCGCATAAGTGTGTTAATGGCGAAAAGCTTTTGACCTCCTGTATCTTCTGGCAGAAATCTAGGCAACCTACTTCATGGAAGTTGAAAAGGATGGATGGATGAGCATTAACCTCTTATGTAGAGA
The DNA here is from genome assembly GCA_034641835.2 of Pinus albicaulis. Classification (NCBI taxonomy): domain Eukaryota; kingdom Viridiplantae; phylum Streptophyta; class Pinopsida; order Pinales; family Pinaceae; genus Pinus; species Pinus albicaulis. Next base: position 1,137,416,702 of record CM076570.1, on the reverse strand, counting down.
TTGGCTCATATCTTTTGTGCGGACCACTTCTGCTGTCTTGCATTGGAGGCATTTTTACCTAAATGTGCTTTTGAAGAAACCAACTGCCTCACTATGTGTAACTGCCTTCTTGGAGCCAAACTGTGTCAATTCACTGTCTTGACAGAGAAACAATGTAATTTGGATGATTGCAACAAGTTTCCTTGCAATATAAAGTACTCTTGCTCTTTCAGAAAAAGGCCTGTCCACCTTTAAAGTATCTCTGTCAGTGGATTTCTCAATAAGAGACCATACAGTGAAAAGGAGCCAACTGTTAGGTGAATTGTTTGTTTAAATTGTCAAGAAATCACCTTGTTCTGGTGAGGTTTAGAGGTCAAAAATACATCTGTATCTTTGTCCCAAGGTAGACCTTCCAATCATTACAAAACCTGGCTTTCCTATTGTGCTAATGAATCAACAGACTTATGGCTTATGCAATCAAACCTCAGTGTAAGTATACAGTCAAATTCACAGTTAGAGAACAGAGGTGACAGAGTTAAACAAGCTATAAAGTTTCAACAGACGCTGTAGCAGCTTATTTCTTTAAAAATAATCAGTGGCCCTTTCTCAATGTAACCCTTGCCTTTGCAGAAAAAACCTCTACTCTATATGAACATAAACTTATCAATAAGCTCGAAAAACAAAAGACAGTCAAGCAACAAACACAGTGAACACTGTCTTTTCTGTGGGAAGTGTGAGCAACTTTCCCATGTAGCTTTCAACCTATAAACTGCTCTTTGACAAAAACCCTTTTTTCTGATTACACTTCACTGTCTTCTATAGGTATGTCACTTCATCAAACAGAATCATACACATACAAAGTTAACCCCTAGTGTGAGCATACAGCCAGACTCATTGATATGGAACAAGGTGACAGAATTTTGAAGAATGTTTTACAAGTTCAACCAAGCCTGTAGGGGGAATATCCTTTCACATCATCAGAGCTCCTTTCTCTCAATATAGAGTTCCTGTCTGTCTTATAAAATCACTTTTCAATCATTTGAAAATCAACTGAACAGAGAGTTTGAAGAACAAGAGGTAACTAAAAGTGTACATAGTGCAACTGTCTTTCCTTGTAGAGACTTTTAGTAGTGATTAACACTTCAGCATAGTTTTCTGAATCAAGGATATTCTTAGCCAAAAACTGTTTGTTATATATGGTGATGTAACAACCTTTATATTGGAGCAGATCCTTCTCAATATAGAAACCCTGTCTTTTTAACAAGTATCTTTGTATCCTCTAGAAATCAATTTGTTAAACGAGTTTGGAGAATTAAAAAAAAAGGCAGTCAAGGTCTTACAACCAAAAAACTTCCTTTAAACAAAACACTGTCCTCCCTTTACTGTCCTTTGCACCAGTTTGATAAACACACTTATAAATGTAATGGGCTTTACTCACTGATTTCTGCCCTGTAACAACTCTGTTTTTCTCTTTTTGGGCACTGTTTGTACAGTTTAACAACTGTTCTAGCTGACAGATTTTTATTTTGTTTTCATCATAGTAGGGTTAGCTTCAATGGATACTCATATAGAAGCAATTTCAACCTTTTCTGATGTGTACTTCTAGCCTCATTACCATAGCAAAATCTCGTTTTTACATAAACTCAAACTATGTTTCCTTAACCTCTTACAACACTTTGCAGTTTAAAAAACCAAGGGGGCACGTAATAAATACCTTTACAATTTGATAAAAGGCCATTGTGGAGAGTTGGAGCAGCTTTACATTCAATTTGAAAACGCATTGGAGGTTAAATAAGTGCGCGACACTTTGTAGCAGAAGAGCGCCGCGCAATTAACCAACCGGGTGGCCTGTCGGGTCGGCCGAGCGCCGTGTACAGGCGCGTCGCGCACGCGTACAGGGCGTCGCGCGACCGTTGAACGACAATTTAAAAGTCCGCCTGAGCGCGTCGCGCACAATTCCAGGCGCGTCGCGCAGCTTCGACTATTGAAACACAACTTCAAATTGCTCCCAAAACTTCTGTATTTGATCCTGGATGGCAGCAAGGGGCTTTGCTCGATATTTGAGAGATTTCAAAATGAAAAGGCAACAGCCTTGACCCCCTTTTAAAGTAAAGAAAAACAATGGTCCCTTTGATTTGATTTCGAGAGGGTTTCTCCTTTTACAAGTTTTTGAAAAACGTTTGTTTTTAAACCCATAATCTGCCCTTTAACCTTCTGCACTTGTACGAGGAAAACTTCTCTGAGTTTTGTGAGGGTCATAAGTGTGCCTTTAACTGATGTTCTCTTTGATTTCGGAGGTGAAAAAACAATCATAATCACCCGGGCTTTGTTATTACCTTTGACACATTGTTCATAGGAAAAAGGCCCTTCATTGGACAGTAGTATGTTCACATTGCTTTTACCGAGTTCCAGGACTTGCAACGTATATCATGATCTCCCTTGCCTATTCATGAACTTGTATACCTATTTACAATGTCTTTTTGGGAACTAATCTTGAATTGCCTTCCATCATTTGTGATGTATATCTGAAAGGAGAAATTTATGAACCAGGAAGAACAGGGCCCTTTGAAACACAGTTATCATTTCCTTTGACCAGTGCAATGATCTTTCTTTTTGTAATAGAATCATCCCAAGGTTCAAATCTGTCCACTGTTTGACACTTTTGGTGATATTTTTAACAAGGAAAAACCACTCAACATCTGTCGAAGAGCATTGAAAGTTGTTTTGTCATTTTAAAAGGAGGTGGTCTGTCTTCTTCCATCTTGGTTGATAGTTTCTGCTTCCAGGTGATTCATAAGCTCCTCCTTTGATTGTAAGTGCCATATTTTAGTTGCATCCATTCATACTATCTTTCTCTGTTTACTTGAAAGGAACTCTTTTATACTTCTTGGAATGGGACAGTGAGGTGTTGTTTGACCCCTTCTCCTAAGGAAACTGCCCCTTTTTGTATCAATGGCATGCATATTCAAATTGTCTCCTGTCCACTATGATGTATAGTTTGAAAGACATTTCCCTATGAGTAGGAAAACCAATACCTTTTGAAACATAAACACCATCTGTTTCCTGTGTAATGACTTTTGCTTTCCTTCTTTGTCTCTTTCAACTGCATCTTTGACCAATCAGTCTTTAAAAACAGTCAATGCCTTGGCCATCTGCTCATGAATGAAGGAGGCCCTTCACTTGGCAAAGTATCTGAAGACTGTTTGATAAGCTTGCCTGACAAGGGTTTTTCTTGGATATGATGGTAAGCAAACAAACTTGAAAACATTAATACTTTTACCTCTGCCTGCAATCACTACTGTGCTTCAGAAAAACCCTAGTCAAGGTGTCACTGTCTCACTGCACTGCTCTTTGCTGAGGGGAACTGAAATGTCACCATTTGCCTTGGTCAAATTATGACAAGTTATTTGAAAGATAATCTCTGTGAGGATGGAGGTTAGCACCCTTTGAAAAACAACCACCTTTTCTTCTGCCTGTGTAATGACATGATTTGTCAACCTTTCTTCAATTTGGTCTTGTTGAAACAGCAGGCTGCTTATGATTAGAATTGTTTTCACTAATGATATGTCTCTCTAAGGTTTTAACAATTCATATGATTTGAAAACTTCAAATGACTTCCTTTACAAGACCAAAACTCTGTTTTCCCTTTAACTTGCATACTTCAGACTCTAGCCCTGTTATGATCATCACTTACACTCAGAAAACCTAGAGTCACTATTTCACTGTTCAATAAAAAGAAAACCTGGGCTTTTGCAATCCTTAAAGTCAATATTGGCCAGCGCCCTCTGCTTGTAGATGAAGGAGGCGCCCTAACCCTCTGCTTGTAAATGAAGGAGGTTCTTGGCCATGACAAATTACCAGTTTGCTGTGACAGTGGTGTCTTTCTCTTACTGTGATTTTCATGCTGAAAGGAAGCTGCAAGGTCTTGATGAGTGACTCTCTGTCTTGCAGATATATCTCAGGCTCATGTTTACATTGAGAAGCAGCTGTTCTTCTAAATGTAGATTCAAGAATTTTCTCCTGAGATGAAGTTATATTTCCTGTCTTTGTAGAATCCATAAAACACTGTGAAACACCTAATAATCAGCTTGAGACTGTGGTTTATGCAATGCTGAGACCTAGGGGTGCGTAAGTGGCGCGACTTAGAGATGTGATCAACTTGATTTGCAGAGTGAGAGGTCTGTCATGAATGGTCTGTATCAGATGGAGGTTTTTTTGCCTTTTGATGGTTGCCAAGGGTAAAATTCCTTAAAGCGCCACTTCCTAACATAGGGGAGGCTTTTGAAACAGACTTGGATTTGCCTTTTAAAGCTGATGGGCAGACCAGTAGGGCTGAAGCTAGATAGGATAGTGATAATGAGTTTTGACTTTGACATGGGCGGAATGAAAAGTAGGAGGGTGAAAAAAGTTTTTATGAGGGTTTTCTAGATGAAAAATTGACATATGGAGATCAGCTTCTAGAAAACTCAGCTATGGATCTAGTCATCACTAACAAGTGAAAAATACTGATGACTAACAAGTTGGTTGTTTTAAATAAGGTGCGATGAAATAAAGAGATTATAACGATAATTGAAATGTTTGCAAGTTTTTAATACGTAACTTCGAAAAATGTTAGCGCATTTCGCAGCCCATGTAACTTAGAGGTTTGTAAGTATTTTCAAGTTATAAGCTATGATATTTTCGATGCGCTAAAGGAATAAAGCAAAAAACTCAAAAGAAAACTTTTATTTCCTCAGATTTTTGTTTTAAAGCTAAAATTAAATTTCCTATTTATTTCTAAAGGGTCCCCATTTATTAAAATAAATGGGGGGTTTTGTATAGCACAACACTACCATAAAAGGGCATGCATGTGCCTAGAACCCTATCATCACTCCAAAAAATGCTGCAAGGGAGAGACTGAGAATTTTTTAGCCAGTTATGTGCCAGAGACTGCAGGTTTTTTCAGCTAGTCCTATGCTAGAGACTGTGATATTTAAGCCACTTTTTCAGGGTTAGTCTCCAAACCACTTCCTGAAACTTGTTGAGACTTTCCAAGGCAATATATGACACCAATATAAACCCTATAACACAAAAATTTATCAAGGAATTAACCTAACCAAGCCCTGACCATGACAATACATTTCCAAACATGTCACAAATATGCATTTTACGGGTTATAACAATAGATCTAATAAAAGAGGTATCATACTTATCTAAGAAACTCTAAGAAGCATTGATACCTTATCAAATTAGCTACATTATCATCTATTAGGTCATAGATTCATTATTCATTCATTCATAAATCAAAACATAATGAGAGACATACATTATCACTATCATAAAACATGCTCATAACTGACATATAACCAACAAAAATAACAAGGATATGACAGCCATAGAATCCACATATAAACCAATACATTTACACATGAAATAATAAGGAGAAGGAACTCTTATTAATGAATTAAAAATCCAATCAGCTTTGGGACTTCCACATTCCACCCAAAAATAGATTGGATGAACCAAATATCTCTTCATCCAATCACCCCCATGCCATGTTCCAAGCATGAATATGGGACTAAAACCAAAAGAACCAACCAAGGCTTCCCGAGGCTAAGCCACCTCACCCTCATCAATAGAACCAGACTTTACTATAATCCTCACTGGATGACTAGGTCATAAGAAAGCATGGATGCCACCGGATTTCTCCACCTACACCATGAGGAATTTTCTTGTCTTCTAGTCTCTAGGCTTTACTACAATCCACAGTCTAGTCTAGGGATCACTAGGACATAATCGAGACACCACCCTCCAGGATTTATCGTATATCCCACCATTCACTGGTTAAGGATTCATAGGCCTGATCAAGGTTAACCACCTATAGGATTTACCATATATCCATCCATTCACCAGTCGAGGATTCTTAGGCCCACCAAGGCACACAATACCTAGCTTTACCACAATCCACAGTCCAGTTCAAGGGTCTCTAGGCCAATGGATTTACTACAATCAGTTTGGTTCAGGGATCACTAGGAAATGTATTCTTCCATTCAGATATCCACGTCACTCAGTTTTGAATCCATCTGGCAATCCAGCTCAACCAAAACATGAGAACCCCATCACACCATGTCTATCTGGAAATAGCAAGGCAAGGTTGAAGAACATTATCACACCTGGAAAAACCCATTCCAATGACAACAAGAGAACCAAGAACACACATGCTATAACAACCCTGGTGAATATTCCGTGTAATAAAAGTTAATAAAGGAAAAAATAATAACCATGGTTGATGGGACACTTATTCCAAGCTGAATGTTGGGAAAAATATCCTAGTGGGTGTTCATTTGGTGTATTATAGCTAAGGAAATTGGAAAAGGAAATGGAAAATGATTTGGAAAGGAAAAATGACACTTTTGGCACATTTATTTATGAAAATAATGGAAATTAGGAGAAAAGGGAGGTGAAAGGTCACAGGTTTCATGTGAGGAGGAAAATGAAGGAAAATAATGGAAAATGAAGAAAATAGAGGCCTCATCAATAAAAAGGATTTTGAGGATTAGTTGGAACCTTTTTGTCAGTTTAGTTTTGGAGCTCTCTCATTATTCTCTCTCTCTCTCACACATACACAATCTTGGACACTTAGAGTTTATTGGAGAACTTTAGAATTGGATCAAGAAAGGCAAGAAAGGTAAGAGGAAGGAAGGAGAAAGCAAGGAAAAGGAGGATAAAGAAACTACAACGGGATTCTTTGCAGGTATTGATTTTCATGTGTGGTTTCCTTGCTAGATTTGGCATGCATGGTATTGCATGTGGTTCTTTTCTGTCATGGCATTGGTTTTTATAGGTGTGACAATTTTTTTTAGCCTAGCCTTGCCATTTCCAGATAGCCTTGATGAGATGGGTTCACATTCTTTGGTTGAGCTAGATTTCTGGATGGATTCAAAGTTGATTCAGGTGGATCTCTGAAATGAAAAACACATGGCCTAGTGATCCTTGAACTAGACTATGGATTACGTTAAATCCACTAGCCTAGTAACCCTTGAACCAAACCATGGGTTGCTGTAAATTCGGGATTATGTGCCTAGGAATCCTTGCCAGTGAATGGTGGGATATGCAGTAAACCTAAGAGGTAAATTTCTCTCTGTTGGGTCTAGTAGTCCCGGGATGGGATGTACGATAAATCATGGAGAATGGGTCTCGATGAATTGCTCGGTGATCCTGAGATTGAACTGTGGATTATATTAAATATTGAGAGACTGAAGGCCGTAAAATACCTCACGGTGTAGGTGGAGAACTCCGGTAGCATCCATGATTTTTTGGTACTTTTTGGTTGGTTATGAGTCCCACATTCATGCTTGAAATATGGCATAGGGGTGATTGGATGAAGAGAGATTTGGATAAGCCAATCTATGGTCAAGTGGAACATGGTAGTCCCATCTCTGGTTGGATTTTACATTCATTAATGAGAAGTTCATTTCCATCGCATTTGATGTGTAAATGTACTAGTTTATATGTGGATCCTATGTATGATGTATACCTGATATTTCTATTATTATTATGATGGTTATGAGCATGTATTATGACAGTGATGATGTATGGCTCTCCTCATATTTTTATTTATAAATGAATAAAAATTGTATCTATGACCTAAGAGATGACACTGCATCTAATGATGTAAGGGAACAATGTTTCATAGTGATTCTAAAATAATTATGAGACCCCTATGTTCATATATGTTATTTAAACCTATAGATTACAAATTTGTGACATTTTTAACAAAATTCCTATCATGGATAGTAGGGGTCCATTCAAGTCCTTATTCCAGTATTTACTTTTGCACCAGTGTTTCGTTGTTATTTTTCATGTCTAAGCTTGTCATTGAGTTCTGGGCAGTGGCATGGACTCTGGGCCTAAAAAAGTGCCTTAAATCTCACGAATGCAGGCATAGGTATGGGAAATTGAGTCCCTGGACGCATGCATTCCTATGTCATGGGAGCGTCTAGAGCCTCCTAGACGCACCCATGCCCATACTTTGGGAGTTTCTGGGGGCTAAGTGGGGTAAAAACTCAGTGGGACCCAGGGGCTAGTTACCTGAGTGGTTGGGATGGTTTTTGGGGGTATTTATGTTGATGTTGAAGGTCTATATGATGTGTTTCCATCAATTCCACTTCCTTAAGGTCACCTAGGAGTTTGAATATGATTATAGTAGCCTCTTGTTACATGTTTACCCTGGTTGGATGGTTACTTGAGTAGATGTGGGATTACGGTGTTAGAGAGTGGTATCAGAGCATGTTTCACCCCTTGGAATGGATAGGTGGTGTGTGTTGTTCATACATTCATGTTTGTTGCACATGTACTAATCATCCTAGTGGTCTATGTACTGGCTGCATATGCATGGTGTCGGTCATGGTTGAAGTGATGTCCCCATGTGAAAGAGGATGTGGTTGTTGGGAAGTGTGTCTTCATGACTGTATGCTTGGTTAATTGTTGATTATTTGTTGTTGCATGTATCATCCTTGTATGTTTGGTTATATGTTGTTACAAGTATTGTCTATTAATAATGCTAGATTACATGTGTTTATGTGTGTGTATTATCCATGTTTATTCTTAGGTATTTCTCGTGTGTATGCTTGTGTATCGTCTATGTTTATGATTGTGTATTGTCCTCGTACATTGGTATGGTTGAGCTCGTCATGCATGAGGTCATAGTATGTGTAGTGATATGGTCATGCAGTGATGACTGGACTCTAGCTAGAATGATGTTATGTGTTGGTACAATTATTTTTTATATGTCTATATGTTGTTATGATTATGTTTGTACATGTATCACACTGATTTGGATGATCTTGTACATGAGATATCCTCCCAAAATTATACTAAGGTACATTGTTTTATTATGATTTGGTTTAGCTGACATATTATTCCTTGCAGGAGAAAGATAAAAATGAATAGCAAGATGGTAGACTACAAAGACTCTTCCTATGAATCAGATGAGCAACATCGTGGACACTCTTCTGATTTGGCAGACACATTAAGAAGCTTTAAGGAAGAAATTAGGAGTTGTAAGGCAAAAAATGACAGGATCATACAAACACAAGAGAAAAAAGCAGAGGCTAACATAATACTTATTCAGAGCTTGTCATAATTGTAGCAATAAGGGCCACTTCGGATTAGCGATGGGAAAGAGGATAAAACTAATGGGGCATATGGCAGTAGGTCTCTTGGTAGACACAGGTCAGATAAAGCTGACACAGTGAGAGATGGAAAGCTATTGAACACTCTAGATAGGAGGGGTGATGAGTACAGGTACTATTTTAATCTATTTCGGATAGCCATAATGATCATCATCATTATCATCCTTACAAGAGGAGTGATAGGGGATACTTTCCAGATGAATTTAAGAAATAAAAGGCATCTAATATTGATGGGGACTTGAAGAAACTAGAAGATGCAGAGGCTTGAATACTTGGGATGAACAAATTATTTGAGTTGCATGAGTAAAAAGATAATATGAAGGCCATAATTTTTATCTTTAGCCTAAAAGGTAAAGGATACATTTGGTGGGAATATGTGAAGCGGGTCAGAGACATCAGGACAAAGGACTTGAGTTGGCATGAGTTCAAGAGGCTTTTCACGAAGTACTTGTTAGAAAGGTACTACGACAATAAGTCCAAAGAGTTTTATGAGCTAAATATGGGGTCAATGAAAGATGAAGAGTACATGACTAAGTTACTGGAGCTATTGAGTTATGTACCATATATTAAAGATGAGAAGGCTAAAGTTCGGTGATTTGTCAGTGGTTTTCCATAAGCATTTAGAGATCGAATTAAGTATGATGAGCCTTGGTCACTTGAGGAAGTCATTGGGAAATTGAAGCACTGTTATGAACAATCAAATCATAAGAATGAACCTCAGCAAGGATGGAAAGGGAAAGAAAAAATTAAAGGTAAATGGAAGCCGAAAATAGCAAGGCCTAAGAATGCAGAGGAGAAAGAAAAAGTGGCACCAAAAAAGAAGTTTAATGCAGCTAGACAGGGACATGGATCACAACAACAACATAGAGGTAATGGTACTGGATGGTTGGAGTGTTGGACATGTAGTGAGGAACACCTTAGGAGAGATTTTCCGCAGAATCAGGGTAGTAGGCCTCAGATATATAATGCACAGGAGGCGCATATCATTAGAGATGTTGGGAAGTTCATTCCTCGTATTTATGTAGTCGTGGAAAAAAGGAAGGTAGAGCACCAGGCATCTATCATTGAGATGCAAAGTAAGATTTGTGATGAATTTATTTCTGTTTTGATTGACCCTGGATCTAATTATAGCTATGTTAGTCCTGACTTAGTGGATAAGTGTGTCTTGAATAAAGAAATGCATGTAGAATCATGGTTAGTGAAATTGGCTACAGGTATAAAGAAAAGAGTTCACCATTGGGTAAGAGCTTGCGCATTTGAGTTGAATGGAATGTCTACAACAACACACTTGAACATATTTCCATTAGGATCATATAACATGATATTGGGTATGGACTGGCTATACCTTCACAGGACCAAGGTGGATTTTTATGAAAAAGCCATTGAGTGCTTGGATGATAATAGGGAACCAAGAGTCTTACAAGGAAATAAGAAAGCCACATTAGTTAGGATGGTGAAAGCTATGTAGGCCAAGCACAGTCACAGGAAAGGGTGTGTGTTGTTCATAGTACATATTTCTAGTGACAAAGGTAAAGATATGTTTCATCAAATGTGTGGTTAGATTGCATGATATTAAAAAGAATATTGTTTCAAACAGGGATGAAAAGTTCACTTCCAAGTTTTGGAAGGAGTTATTTGCAGGTTTGGGCACCGAGTTTGCCTTCAACACAACTTATCACTCGCAGAAAGATGGACAGACTAAGAGGGTCAATAGGATATAGGAAGATATGTTGAGGATGTATGTGATGCATCAGCAGCGGAAGTGGGATGAGTATCTTCCATTGGTAGAATTCACCTACAACAATGGGTATAAGGAGTCCTTGAAGATAATTTTGTTTGAGGCATTGTATGGGTGAAGTTGCAATACTCCCATCAGTTAGAGTGATCTGGTTAACACGGTATTGATTGGACCAGATATTTTGGAAGAGATGGAACAAAAAATGCACGTAATCAAGAAGAATTTGAAACTAGTGCAGGATAGGCAAAAGATTTATGCAGACTGAAACAGGTTTTTTAAGGAGTTTTAGGTTGGGGAATAAGTGTACTTGCACATCAAGCCCAAGAAGAGCTCCTTTCATATTGGATCATGAGCCAAGTTGGCACCATGATTTTGTGGACCCTTTAGGATTTTTAACAGGATCGGACCAATGGCCTATCGACTTTCACTGCCTTCAATAGTGAAAGTCCAAGATTTTTTTCATATATCATTTCTTAAGAAGTATGTTAAAAATGTTGATCATGTGATTGACTGGTCTGTATTGCAGGTGGAGCCAGATGGAGAATTCCAACCAGAGCCTTAGTGTTTATTGCAGAAAAAGGTGCTCACACTCTTGAATCAAGAAATAGAGCAAGTTAAAGTGCAATGGAAGCACTTTGGGCCCGATAAAGCTACATGGGATATGGAAGATCAGATGTGGGTTATGTATCTTTCCTTGTTTTTCGGTTGAGGCAAAGTAGTTTTTGGTATGGTGTTTGGTATATGTTTTTGTGTGGTGTTTTGATATATGTACAAATGTATATGGATGTAAATACCATGATGAGATATTTTATAAAGCACCAATAAGCGTTATGGGTGTCATGTTAGTATAGTTGTCATGTTGTTATGTTTTCATGCTAGTTTTCTTTTCAACAGGGTGATCATTGTAAATACTGCATCGTGCTATGATATAAATCTCCATGAGTAGTATATTTTCTTCCAGCGGTTTTGCTAAGGTATATGTGTGATTGAAAACTGAGGATGATGTCCCCCGAGGGGGATGGTTCTGTAATAGCCCTGGTGAAAATTCCATGTAATAAAAGTTAATAAAGGAAAAAATAATAACCATAGTTGATGAGACACTTTTTCCAAGTTGAATGTTGGGAAAAATATCCTAGTGGGTGTTCATTTGGTGTATTATTGCTAAGGAAATTGGAAAAGGAAATGGAAAATGATTTGGAAAGGAAAAATGACATTTTTGGCACATTTATTTATGAAAATAATGGAAATTAGGAGAAAAGGGAGGTGGAAGGTCACAAGTTGCATGTGAGGAGGAAAACGAAGAAAATAGAGGCCTCATCAATAAAAAGTCTTATGAATATTAGTTGGTACCTTTTTCTCAGTTTAGTTTTGGAGCTCTCTCATTATTCTCTCTCTCTCTCTTGGACATTTAGAGTTTCTTGGAGCACTTTGGAATTGGATCAAGAAAGGAAAAGAAGGCAAGATGTGGGAAGGGGCAAGAAAGGAAGAGCAAGATCAAGCATCTAAAATAGGATTATTTGCAGGTATTGATTTGCATGTGTGATTTCCTTGCTATGTTTGGCATGCATGGTATTTCATGTGGTTATTTTCTATCATGGAATGGGTTTTGCAACGCGTGACAATGTTTTTCAGCCTAGCCTTTCCATTTAAAGATATCCTTGATGAGATGGGTTGTCATGCTTTGGTTGAGCTAGATTTCCAGATGGATTCGAAGTTGAGTGAGTTGGATCTCCGAAATGACAAACACATGACCTAGTGATCCTTGAATTGGGACGTGGATTATGGTAAATCCACTGGCCAGTAACCCTTGAACCAGATTGCGGGTTGTGATAAAGTCAGGATTGTTTGCCTTAGTGGGCCTAGGAATCCTTGCAAGTGAATGGTGGGATATACAGTAAAGCCAAGAGGTGTATTGCTCTCTGTTGGGCCTAGTAGTCCTGGGATGGGATGTATGATAAATTCTGGAGGGTGGGTCTTGGTGTAGGGCTTAGTGATCCCTGGATCAGACTGTAAATTATGGGAAAGCTTGATAAACTAGGAGGCAGTAAAATTCCTCACGGTGTAGGTAGAGAAATTTGGTAGCATCCATGCTTGTTTGGTTCTTTTCGATTGGCTATGTGTCCCACATTCATGGTTGGAATATATCACAGGAGTGATTTTCTAAAGAGAGATTTGGTTCAGCCAATCTATGGTCGGGTGGAATGTGGTAGTCCCATCTTTGGTTGGTTTTTACATTCATTAATGAGAAGTCTATTTCCTTCTCATTTGATATGTAAATGTACTGGTTTATATGTGGATCGTATGGTTGATGTATTCTTGATATTTTTGTTGTTATTATGTTTGTTATGAGAATGTATTTTGATAGTGATGATGTATGGCTCTCCTCATGTTTTCATTTATAAATTAATAAAAAATGTATCTCTTACCTAATATATGATATTGTAGCTAATGATGTAAGGGAAAAATGCTTCTTAGCGATTCTTAGATAAGTATGAGACCCCTGTGTTCAGATATGATTTAAACCCGTAGCTTACATATTTCTAACATGTTTGACGAAATGCTTGTCATGGATAGTAGGGGTCCAATCAAGTCCTTATTCCAATATTTGCTTTTGCACCATTTTTTTTTGTTATATTTCATGTATGATCTTGTCATTGAGTTCTGCGTAGTGGCCTAGGCTTTGGGCCTGAAAAAATACCTCAAATCTTGTGGAGGCAGGCACAGGTCTAGGAAATTGAGTCCCTGGACGCATGCATTCCTATGTCATGGGAGAGTCCAAAGCCTCCCAGACGCACCCATGGCCATACTGTGGGAGTGTCCGAGGGTTAAGTGGGGTAAGAACTCAGTGGGACCCAGGGGCTAGTTACATGAGTGGTTGGGATGGTTCCTAGGGGTATTTTTGGTGATGTTGAAGGTATGTATGATGTGTTTCCTTCGATTCCACTTCCTTAAGGTCACCTAGGCAGTTGAATTTGATCATAATATCCTCTCGTAACATGTTTACCCCATTTGGCTAGTTACTTGGGTAGATGTGGGATGAGGGTGTTACACATGCATAACCATGCATTCCAAATATAGCAAGGAAATCACACATGCAAATCAATATATGAAAGTAAACCTATTGTAGTTGCTCGATCTTGCTCTTCCTTGCTTCATATTTTCTTCCTCTGTGCCTTCTTTTGCTTTCTTGATCCAATGTTGAAGTGCTCCAAGAAAAATCGAAGTATCCAATAGTGTGTGAGAGAGAGATCCAAAACTGAACTGACAAAAGTCTCACTGTCAAAAGTTATGAACTCATCCTCATAATCCTTTTTATCAATGAGGCCTCTAATTTCCTATTTTTTTCCATTATTTTCCTTCATTTGGGCCCCCTCACATGCAACTTGTGACCTTTCACCTTCCTTTTCTCCTAATTTCCATTATTTTCATAAATAAATTTCCAAAAATGCCATTTTTCCTTTCCAAAGTGATTTCCATTCCCTTTTCCAATTTCCTCTAGCCATAATAAACCAAATTAACACCCACACTAGGATGTTTTTCCCACCATTCAACTTGGAATACATGTCACATGACCTTGGTCTTATATTTTTCCTTTATTAAATTTTATTACATGAAATTTTCACTAGGGTTGTTACACTTACACATAACATTGATTAAACATAAAATTATATTATAGTGAGAAGAATTAGGGACATGGAACTGATACTTAAACTAATTATAATATGGTTAAAATGAAGGAAATTTGTATATTGGAGTGGTTAAGGTTGGATATACAAGATTTGATATTATAAGGGTAGTGTTCCTCATTATTTTTTGTTGATATGGAATCATTGAGTTATTTGCATGGACCACTAAGATTCTTATTCAAAGGATTAAGCTTGGTTATAATTTTAGGTATCCCTACATTGAAACATCCTATTAAGAATGGTATTGTTAGAAATTGGGATGATGTCAAGGATATTTTGAATCACACATTTTACAATGAATTTATTTGAAAGAACACTGTAACATATTATTGAAGCTCCTCTTAATACCAAAGAAACATTATGCCTGATTACTCAAATTATGTTTTATACTTTCACAATTCATTTTATGTATTGATCAATGGCATGATGACTCCAACCATGTTTTAGAATTTTAATTTTCCTTTGATGTGTTTTATCATTTTAAAAATGTTATCTTCATATATAAAGGGCGATAGAGTTGGTATCGAGCTAGACTAAGGGGATGGGTTAGTCACATAGTGAAAATTTATGAAGGATATGACCTGCCTTATATTATTCCTATATTTTATTTTTTAGGTTGATAATTGTGGATTCATTGATGAAGATATTAAGGGATAGATGGTAGACATTCAACAATACAATGGAGTGTGAAATATTAGATATTATTTGCTTGAGGTGAGCAATGAATCCTCACATGGTCGTCTTGATCCAAATTTAAGAAGGGAAAGAAATTAAATACATATTTATAGCCAAAAAACATAGATACAATGAAACTTGACTTCAATTAATAAATGGAAAATGTTGAAACTATATACGTGCAAAATGAAAGAAAACTAGATCAAATGGTGGAATATTATCTCTAAGAAGAGATGTGACCACTATGTGTCTTTATTAACATTGTTACAAAGAGGCTCGAAGGATTTTTAATCATGAAGAAGTAATGAGAAACCATAAACATCCAAGAACCTAACCCTAGGATATGAAGCGCCAAAAGCTTATGGGCCCCAATGG
This sequence comes from Pinus albicaulis, assembly GCA_034641835.2. NCBI lineage: Eukaryota > Viridiplantae > Streptophyta > Pinopsida > Pinales > Pinaceae > Pinus > Pinus albicaulis. Next base: position 1,137,401,076 of record CM076570.1, on the reverse strand, counting down.
GGTAAGTTCGAAAGTCATCTTCCGAGGGTTGTAGCTTTGGCATACAATCCATGTCTAGCGTGCACAATAACCCATTAGAAAGGTCTATCTAAGGAGTAAATTTTTTTTATCACGAACAAATTCTATGAAATTCATCAACTTGTTTCTCCAAAAAACATTGTTTAGGACCTCAAGATAGATTTGAAAGTTTATGACCTAAAAACTACCAGAATAGGAAATTTTTGCTATGAACCAGTGGAATAGGTGGGTGGTCATCGATATCCACTGATATCACTTAGGAATTAATTTTCTCCATTATATTGAGCACCTCCATGAGATGGGAAAAAAATCAGCTGAACTTGGCCCCTAGTGATCCACTTGCCTTGGTATAGGAGCTTGCCTAGTTTGACAACTTGATACAACTAGACCCCTTGTTGGTGAGTCCTCTTAATCTGTGTGTCCATGATCTGATCAATTGTGTCATGTTCAATGCAATCTAGGTTGAAATATATTGGTGTCATTTTCTCTATTATTTTTTATGTGTTCAAAAATGGTGGAAAGTATTGCCAAAGGTAATCCACATTGAATATTGGGTGTAGCCCAAGGAATGGGGGGAGACTTAGCTCAAAAGTCTTTTTACCCATAACCTTGGTGATGTTATAAGATCCATAGAGGATTGGTCAAATATTCTGATGGGCCCCTACTTCTATAATTGTCATTGGTTCGTTTCCCCAAAAAACATCATTTAATGCCTCAAAACAGCTTCAGAAGTTCAAGACCTAAAAACTACCAAAGTAGGAAAATTATGTTGTGAGCTAGTGGAATAGGTGGGTGGCCAGCGATATCGACTTGGATCAAAAATTGATAAGGTTTTGTCCAAGGACACTAATATAATTTTCTTATTTGGTTTTTCCTTGGATTGGGGTTTTCCATGATAAAATGTTGTGTTTATTTTTCGTGATTTGTTGATAGTTGGTTTAATGTCTCTCTTAGTAAATTTAATTTATCTCTCTCTAGTAATTTTTAACATGGTATTAAATCCAAGTGTTGGATTCAAGGGGATGCCTCCATTTCCAAGGGTTCATTTGGCTTGGTGAATATGAGAGATTGAGAACCAATATTGGGATTTGGTTTCTCTATTGAATATCATAAATTTTGCATGGATGAAGCAATTGGAATGTTGCTCCAGTGGGGTCAAAAGTGAATCCTTGGATCACATAGCTTAAAATTAAGCAAATTGATTGAAAAACGTAGGTTTTTAAGCATTGTTTGAGAGCATGTTATTGCATGTGAGTATATAGGGCATAGTGTGACTCTTATAGAAGGTGAATAGTTGTAGAATTAGAGGGGAGCAGTCATGAACACAATGGATGTGATTGAATATGACATAATTGTAGTTGGGGGAGGATCGTGGCTAACAACCTCTTGAGATCCTTGTTCTATGCAGAAATACGTGTTGGTTATTTGGTAGAGTTTCCATTATAAATGTGTTCTTGAAATGTTATGGAGATTATTTCTTGGCCAAAGCATAGACATCAATTGTTAAATCCACAATCAAGAAATCCTTATCACTCAACATCTATAATAACAAGGCCTTAATATTTGGTGTTTCCAAGTTTGAAAACTTATGAAAGTTGTTGGATCATCCTCATATAATGGGAATTTTATGCCCTCTGAAGAGTATCTGAGGGTTCTGAATAGATGCCAATCTTGATGGAAGTATGAGGGATTAATGGGTTTCAAGTGTCAGTGCCATTATGTTTTCTATTCTTTGCACTATTTAAACAAGCATGGATTATCATTTGATTACATGGATGTCATGTGTAAGACCTGAAAATTTGGATCTATATTTTGTGGAACTTTGAAATCAGTTATCATTGTCAAATGCGGGAAGCTCCTTGGATTTTCATTATTATGATACATAAGTTCCTAGGGTTCATAAAAATAGATATTTCAAGGTTTTATAGAGATGTTTTTGGAATTGATGCTGACCATGGAAGATAGGGAAATGGATTTGAATACAATGGCAGGTTTGTCATGGAGCTAAAACTTGGAGGTGCGGATCAATATAGTTAGGTTCATGGAAAGGCTCACGACAAATGAATGGATCTTGTAGCATATTTGCAAGGTAGAGCATCTCAAAGAATATATCAAGTTCCTTTCTCAACCTCATCTGGATGGATCTTATGTAGTCAAATTTGGGGTCTTTTTTATTGACTAAAAGTGTGCAAATATATTTGAGGCTTCGGTGGGAACTTTAAGAGCAACCAAGAAAAGGAAGGTTGTCACATATAATGGAGAATTTTTGTTATAAGGTCAACATGGTAATTTGGAAATCATCCTTTTGAAACCTTAATCACAAGCTACTCAAGCTGAGGAGTTTGGGAATTTTATGGTACACACTATAAATGCTCAAGAAAATGTAGGCATAGTCATGGAAGCTAGATTTGCAGCGGAGAGAATTGCATATGAGAAGGAAAAAAGGTGAGTGGATGATGAAATTTGTATGTGTTAGGATAACAACATATAAAAAACAAAATTATTATATTGGATTAAAAAAAATTAATTGCATGTAAATGGGCATATTACTGTAAGACTTGATAAGTCATGCATACCCATGAGAAATTACCAGTAAAGTATGTAATAAGACCTAGGTGATTGTATGTATGAAGAATCTCTGCAGTCTATCAGATTTTTTACATAACAGATTGATTACTTATATCTTGTAAGAATGTATATGTGGGTTTGTAAAGGCCAAGTCACGCATGCACGCAGAAAATTTCGTTCCAAGTCGCGTATGCTTATTTGCGCTCTAAATTTATAAAACCAGGGGGATTTACCGTGGTATTAGCCCACAGTATTGAGCGTTGCATTATCTAATTGATTCCATACAGGAATACCATCAGTAGTTGAGTGGTTTTGTCTCATGGTATTGATAAAGGCTAAATATATATAAGGAGAAGAAGATCATAGTGCAAAGGTGTGCATGTGTAAGGGTTGTTGATGAATAAATATCTCTAAGGGATATCTGCATGGATGAACTCTATTTTTAATTGATAGATCTGAATCTATGATGCACCCATGGATATAATGATGGTTCAATATCTCTAGATCCAAAAGATGAAACTCTAGTGTGATCTACTGAAGAAATGGTGAAGACCTAGTTCAAGTTGCTGAAGAAAATGTAGAAATTTGGGTAAGTTTATAGATCTGATTTGTTCTGCAAAGATTACTTTTTACAGATCTATACGCGAGTTGGTCTCAGTAAAAGTGCGTATATATGTGGGTTTGCTTCAATAAAAGCGTGTATGGCAGTTAGGGTTTCTAAATCTTATCTAAAGATGTTACTACTGTGATGCCTGTTTTCTGTCTGTTGTCTGTGAATAAAGTCTTCTTGAAGTTCTGGGTGATTTTGAATACAGAGTATGCTGCTAAATTGATAATGCACAAATCTAATCATTGATTGAGAAAAGCATGATTAAGATTGAGTGACTGTCTAACAGTTCTGCATTGCTGTGAGATTGTTTGTCTGGAAGCTTCAGATCTAGATTTGTGTCTAATCAAATTCTGAAAGTCAATATACACAAAATTATACGCGATTTAGTGTAAACAAGAGCACGTGTATACATGGATTCATTGAAGGAAAGTAGCGTATTCATCCTAGATTATGAAAATAGTATGCACTAAAGCATACACAGGTTGGTGTGCAGGAAAGCGCATATGTACGCGGCTTCAGTGAAGAAAAGTAGTGTATGGTATTTTAATTGATGACTGTTCAAGGTTGATTTCGTATCTGCTTATCTATTATGAACTATGGGTTATTTTTGATATTCTGGTTACAGTGGTCTCATTTTTTTGTTTGAAGTATTGGGAAAAGTATGTTTGTTGATGTTAAGTGAAGGGTTGTGTTGAAACTGTTTGATCCAGTATGAGAATTGATGAAACATGATCTGCAGTGGGTCTGAGGGTTGAAGCCTTCAGCATGAAAGTAGAAGCTTTCTTCCAATAAAAGCTGGTGTTAAATTCAGGGAGTTGAAGCTCCCTTCCAGGAGAGGCTGGTAAACGAGAAGAAAGGGGGTTGTAGCTCCCTTCCAGTAGCAGCTGGAAAACGAGAGAAGGTTGCAACCTTTTGCAGGTAGAAGCCTACGTACTGATATGAGTCTACATCAGTACATGTTTTAAACAGTTTTCCATATAATAAATATAGAAGACAGAGAGGACGGTAGTGATGGTTTTCTCCCAAATTGGGTTTCCACCTTAAAATATGTTGTTCATGTGTGTGCCAATTGTGTGATGTTTTATACTGCTATTACTACTCATATATACTGATTATCTAACCTAGTGCATAACTGGTAAATCTGATTTAAAGTATGTTTCTGAGAAGTTTTCTAAACTGGAAATTTATATCAATATACGCTAGTTTCTTTCAGCTTATCCACGTGTATATGTGAGTTCGGTTCATAAAAGTCGTGTATGGATTTATGCAAAAGAAAAGGTTAAATTGTAAACTATGAGCTCTTAATACTAATTCACCACCCCCCCCCCCCCCTCTCAGTATTTTTCCCAACAATTGGTATCAAAGCAGGCCCTTCTGAAGAAGCTTAGCCGCTAGAAGGAAGATTAGCCAAGATGAGAAATCAAGATGGGACAACATCTATTTGACCTTCACTCTTCAACAGAAACAATTTAATCTTCTGGAAAACACGGACACGATCCTATCTTCAGTCTCTTGGAGTAGATGTATGGGCTATTGCTGAAGGAGGTTATCAATATCCAACCTCAGTTCCAACAGATGCAACGACAAGAAAGAACTATGAAACAAATGCAAAGGCAGTCAATGCACTATTGGGGAGTCTAACATAATCAGAATTTGTTAAGGTCATGCAGTTGAATACAGCAAAGGAAATATGGGACAAAATCATTCTAAGCTATGAAGGTGATACAAAGGTAAAAAGTGCTAAACTACAAACTCTTAGAACTCAATATGAAAATCTAAGGATGCATAATGAAGAGAGCATTGCTAGTTTCTTTTTATGTCTAGATGATATTGTAAATCGTATGAGAAATTTGGGTGAAACCATAACTGATACTACTCTGGTTGAAAAAGTTTTAAGATCTCTAACTTCAAAATTTGAGTCAAAAGTGTTTGCTATTGAAGAGAAGCAGGATCTTCAAAGTCTTACTATTGTTCAATTTCATGGCATTCTAACTGCATGTGAAATGAGAAAAAGAGGATCATTTGAAGTCAAAGAAGCCGTCTTTAAAGCTTCAATAAAAGGAAAATAAGTACAAGAAAAAGAAGGATCAGGGTATGTTTCAGAAGAAGATGAGGTAAATTTTGTAAAGAAGCTCCAACTTAGCACTGGAAGGTTCAGAGGTAAGCTTCATTTCAAATGTTTTGCTTGTGGAAGAGTTGGTCATTATGCTGCTAAGTGTCCTCATAAAGAAACACATGAAAAAGGAAAAGAAGTAGCAAGAAGAAATAAGAATCGATTAAGCACCAGAAAAAGTTATTATACTCATGAAGATAGTGATGGGTTATCAGATAGTGAGGAAGAATCTGATCAAGATCTTAGACTTCTCATGGAATTTCAAAAGGAGTCTAGAGAAGAAAAGGATACTTTTATGGCTGCTATAGAAGACAAATATTTTCTTGAAGAAATCAATCATCTCAAAATATGTTTGGAAGAAAACAAAATATCCATAAAAACTCTAAAAAATCAACGTGAAGAAAAGGAGAAACACAATGAAAAATTAGAATGTGAAGTATAAAGTCTAAGAAAATAAATTGAGAAAGTAAAGACTTTTAATCTTAGATTTGCTAAAGGATCTGAAACTTTAGATGAAATTGTCAAGGTTCAACGTTCTCCTCTTATAAAGACAGGTCTTGGATATGTTGGAGAATCTTCTCAGTCTTCAGCACCAAACTATCTAAAAGTAGCTACAGCTAGCCTACAGCATTCTGCCACTCAGCAAGGAAACAAAGAAACTTTACAGGTAAAGCATGACCACCTCAATACAAAGAACACTAACAGGAATACCTTTCATAGAAATACCAACCAACAGGTAATCATAATAGAAGATTCAATGATCGCAGAAATTTCTTCTTCAATGGACAATGTTTCTCATGCCACAATTTTGGTCATAAAGCTGTTCAATGTGTTGCATACAAAACCATCATGACTAGAGAAGAAAGAAAGAAAATAATTGATACTGGAATAAAGAAGAATACATATAACAACTTTTCTCCTCTTCAAAATGAAATTGAATGTACTTATTGCAATAAATTTGGTCATGAAGAATTTGAATGCAGGAGAAAACTTCAGCCAAAAGAGCATATACCATCAACTTCCAAAGTATGGAGAAAGAAGGAATTACAGGTTGAAAACTGTGGCATAGCTTTATTTGCAAAAGGAGAAGAAAATCAATGGTACATTGGTAGTGGATTCTCAAAACACATGACAGGTGATAGAAATAAACTTCTTACATACAATGCTCTAGAAAAAGAAAAGAATGTTACTTTTGGAAATGATACTCCTACTGTCATTAAGAGAAAAGGTTTGGTTTTTCTAAAAGAAAATGTGAAAGCTAACAATTTTATGTATGTGGATGGATTAAAGAATAACCTGTTAAGTGTAAGTCAAATGTGCGATCAAGGAATTGAAGTTATTTTTAGCTCAAAAGAATGTGTGGTACGTGATCTGGATACTGGAAAAACAATCATAAAAGGAAATAGAACACCAAGCAATTTGTATGTATTGAAAAGATGTAAAGAACAATTCTACTTGGGTAAATCTTCAGAAAATTGGTCATGGAATAGAAGATTAGGGAATTTGAGCTTCTCTCAAATCAACAATCTAGCAGACTCAAAGCTGTTCGTGATCTTCCCAATATTACTCTGCCTGAGAATGCCACATGCAAATCTTGCCAATTTGGTAAGCAAACCAGAGTGCAATTTAATGCCAAAGAAGGATCAGCAAGTAAGCCTCTTGAACTTATTCATACTGATATATGTGGACCTATGAGAAAAAGGTCACCCCATGGAGAACAATACTATATTCTGTTTATTGATGATTTCTCTAGAATGTGTTGGATTGGGTTACTAAAGCACAAAGATGAAGCATTCAAAAAATTTCAGATCTTCAAAGCATTGGTTGAAAATGAATTAGATCTAAAAATCAAGTGTCTTAGATTTGATCATGGAGGTGAATATATATCAGATGAATTCTTTGATTTTTGTGAACAACATGGCATAAAAAGACAATTTTCTGTAGATGGTACCCCACAACAAAATGGAGTAGCAGAAAGAATGAATAGAACAGTTCAACAGATGGCTCGGGCTATGCTTGATGATTCAGGAACACCTAACACTTTTTGGGGAGAAGCAGCACATACTGCGGTAAATATCCTTAACAAAGCACATTTTCGTGTAAACAATGATAAAACTCCATATGAGATTTGGTATGGTAATCTTCCCACTGTAAAGCATTTTAAAGTTTTTGGAAGCAAATGTTTTATCAAAAACAATGATGAAAAGCTTGGCAAGTTTGAACCTAGAGAAGATGAAGGAATATTTCTCAGCTATTCTTCCAGAAGTAAAGCATATAAATGTTACAATAAAAGATTTCAGAAAATTGTGGAATGCATTGACGTTGTAATTGATGAATCCCTCTCAACTCCAAAAGGGGAAATTCAAGCAAAAAATGAAGATGATGATGATGTATATCTTCCTACATGTAATAGAGATAATATAGAAGGTGAACCAAATGAAGTAGTAGAAGAAGATCTATCTGAAAAGGCTCCATCCAGGTATGTTCAAAAGAATCATCCAGAATCTCAAATTTTGGGAGAAAAGGGATCAGGTGTCCAAACAAGAAGAACTCTTGTAGGGTCTCCTAACTATCTAGCATTTTTATCCACTATTGATCCACATAATTTCAATCAAGCTAGCAAAGATGAATTTTAGATTCAAGCCATGAATGAAGAACTTGATCAAATTGAAAAGAATCATACTTGGGAACTAGTTCCAAGACCTCATGATAAAAATGTTATTGGAACAAAATGGATATTCAAGAACAAGTTAAATGAAAATGGATATGTCATAAGAAATAAAGCTATACTTGTTTGTATAGGGTATGCTCAACAAGAAGGTATAGACTTTGAAGAAACTTTTTCTTCTGTAGCTAGACTGGAAGCCATAAGAATGTTTCTTGCTTTTTCAAGCTTTCAACAAATCAAAGTTTATCAAATGGATGTTAAATCTGCTTTTCTCAATGGTGATCTAGAAGAAGAAGTTTATATAGAAAAACTAAAAGGATTCATTTTGGGAAATGATGAAAAACTTGTTTGTAGACTTAAAACAACTTTATATGGTCTGAAACAAGCTCCAAGGGCATGGTATTATCGTCTTGACAAATATCTTCATCAACAAGGATTTTCAAAGGGTTCTTCTGATAGCAACTTATACACAAAAACCGAAAATGATGAATTTTTTATTGTGGTTGTATATGTTGATGACATCATTTTTGGAAGTAATGAAGAGTCCATGAGTCAGAAATTTGCTTTTGTTATGCAGCAAGAATTTGAAATGTCTTTACTTGGGGAACTAACATTCTTTCTTGGATTACAAGTGCAACAAACAACAGATGGCATATTCTTATCACAGGAAAAATATCTTAAGAAAATTTTGAAGAAGTATGGGATGGAAGATTGCAAACTTATAAGTACACCAATGATAACTGGGTGTAACCTCAGTTCTCATGATGATTCTCCCACGGTGAATCAACCAGAATACATATCAATGATAGGAAGTCTACTTTATCTCACCATAACAAGACTAGACATTATGCATGTAGTTGGGATTGTTGGACGATTCCAAGCTAATCCAAAAGAGTCTCACCTTCAGGTGGTAAAAATAATATTCAAATATCTACAAGGAACTCAAGACTTTGGACTATGGTATCCAAAGAATGCTGATCTCACTCTTCATGCTTACACAGATGTAGATTGGGCTGGAAATGTTGATGATCGGAAAAGCACTAGTGGTGGTGCATTCTATATGGGGCCTCGATTAGTATCTTGGTTCAACAAGAAGCAAAGCTCTATTGCCTTATCCACAGCAGAAGCAGAATATGTGGCTGCCGCATCATGTTGCACACAACTCCTTTGGATGATGCAGACTTTACAAGACTTTCAAATCAAATGTTCACCTCCCATATCCATTATGTGTGATAATACAAGTGCCATCAGTATCTCAAAGAATCCTGTTATGCATTCCAAAACCAAGCACATTCCTATCAAGTATCACTTCTTACGTGAACAAATGCTTGGACAAAAGGTGAAATTAGAGTATGTTCCCCCCAAAGAACAAGTTGCTGATATATTTACTAAACCTCTTCCCAGGGAAGCGTTCGAATATCTCAGACAGAAGCTGGGAGTAGTCTCTACCATTCAGAGGATCAAATCTGCGTAAATTTAGAAGATTAAATTAGATACGTAGATTTCCTAAAGGACAGTTGCGTACATACGCAGGTTTATACACAGAAAACCGCGTATGGGTTTTTGTTGGCAAAATCTTCTGGGTCAGCATTTTCAGCATAGTTGTGGTGCTGTTGGGTATCTCTGGTGATGTTCCACTTTTGATATTTCTGTTTCATTCTCAGATATTTTGATGAAGATTCCTTGATGATTTGCGGTTGAAAGTGTTCTGGAGGCACAGGATAAGGGGGAGCATTGGTCATGTGGAAAGGATGCATTGTTGGCATTCTAATTGTTTGCTGTGGTCTGATCTCATGCTTGAGATTCTTTGGTCTTGATTCAAAAAGCCATATCTGTATTTTGTTGAAAAAGTCATGTTGAGACCTATGATGTAAAATTGTTATAATCAGTCATGTAAGGACTTGTTCAAATTTGTAAACCCACTTGGTTGGGTAGTTGAGTCAAATATGTAATTCCACTGGGTTGGATCATTAATGTAAGTATGAGTCCTTGGTGATAGGAAAGGTCATTTAAAGTTATGTCTTCCTTGAAAAATATAACTGAAGATTCTGCATGAACTCAGGGGGAGCATGGTACTTTCTATACAAAGGATATTGATCTGCCCTTTGCCCTTGATGTCAAAGGGGGAGAATGTTGTGAATAATTGCTGGTTGAATGAAGATGCTTAATGTATTTCTGATCGTGGTTGCCGTCAAGTCCAAAGGGGGAGATTGTTGGCAATATGTTTCTTGTGTCCTATAATTGTGAATTGATTGTCCTTGATGGCAACTCTCTGGTAGAGGATGAAGAAATTGTATGTATGAAGAATCTCTACAGTCTATCAGATGTTTTGCATAAAATATTGATTACTTCTATCTTGTAATAACGTATACGCGGGTTTGTAAAAGCCAAGTTGCGTATGCACATGAAAAAGTTCGTTCTAAGTCACGTATGCTTATTTGCGCTCTAAATTTATAAAACCAGGGGGCTTTACCATGGTATTAGCCCACAGTATTGAGCGTTGTATTATCTAATTGATTCCATCCTAGAATACCATCAGAAGTTGAGTGGTTTTGTCTCATGGTATTGATAAAGGCTAAATCTATATAAGGAGAAAAAGATCATAGTGCAAAGGTGTGCATGTGTAAGGGTTGTTGATGAATAAATCTCTCTAATGGATATCTGCATGGATGAACTCTGTTTTTAATTGATAGATCTGAATCTATGATGCACCCATGGATATAATGATGGTTCAAGATATCTAGATCCAAAATATGAAACTCTAGTGTGATCTACTGAAGAAATGATGAAGATCTAGCACAAGTCTGCTGAAGAAAATGGAGAAATTTGGGTAAGTTTATAGATCTGATCTGTTCTGCAAAGATTACTTTTTATAGATCTATACGCGAGTTGGTCTCAGTAAAAGCACGTATATACGTGGGTTCGCTTCAATAAAAGCGCATATGGCAGTTAGGGTTTCTAAAGCTTATCTAAAGATGTTACTACTGTGATGCCTGTTTTCTGTCTGTTGTCTATGAATAAAGTCTTCTTGAAGTTCTGGGTGATTTTGAATACAGAGTATGCTGCTAAATTGATAATGAACAAATCTAATCATTGATTGAGAAAAGCATGATTAAGATTGAGTGACTATCTAACAGTTCTGCAATGTTGTGAGATTGTCTGTCTGGAAGCTTCAGATCTGGATCTATGTCTAATCAAATTCTGAAAGTCATTATACACAAAAGTATACACAAGTTAGTGTAAATAAGAGCACATGTATACATGGATTAATTGAAGGAAAGTTGCGTATTCATCCCAGATTATGAAAACAATATGCACTAAAGCATACACAGGTTGGTGTGCAGGAAAGCGCGTATGTACGCGGCTTCAGTGAAGAAAAGTAGTGTATGGTATTTGAATTGATGAATGTTCAAGGTTGATTTCATATTTGCTTATCTATTCTGAAGTATGGGTTATTTCTGATATTTTGGTTACAGTGGTATCATTGTTCTATTTGAAGTATTGGGAAAACTATGTTTGTTGATGTTAAGTGAAGGGTTGTGTTGAAACAGTTTGATCTAGTATGAAAATTGATGAAATGTGGTCTACAGTGGGTCTGAGGGTTGAAGCATTCAGCATGAAAGTAGAAGCTTTCTGCCAGTAGCAGTTGGTGTTAAATTCAGGGAGTCGAAGCTCCCTTCCAGTAGAGGTTGGTAAACGAGAAGAAAGGGGGTTGTAGCTCCCTTCCAGTAGCAGTTGGAAAACAAGAGATGGTTGCAGCGTTTTGCAGGTAGAAGCCTGTGTACTGATATGAGTCTGCATCAGTAAATGTTGTAAATAGTTTTCCATATAATAAATATTGAAGACAGAGACAACGACAGTGGTGGTTTTCTCCCGAATTGGGTTTCCACCTTAAAATATGGTGTTCATGTGTGTGCCAATTGTGTGATGTTTTATACTTCTGTTACTGCTCATATTTACTGATTATCTAACCTGGTGCATAACTGGTAAATATGATTTAAAGTTTGTTTCTGAGAATTTTTCTAAACTGGAAATTTATATCAGTATACACTAGTTTCTTTTAGCTTATCCGCGTGTATATGCAAGTTCGGTTCATAAATGCTGCGTATGGATTTCTGCAAAAGAAAAGGTTAAATTGTAAACTATGAGCTCTAAATACTGATTAACCCCCCCCCCCACCCCCCTCTCAGTATTTTTCCCAACATACCCTAGATATAAAATTTGAGGGGGGTAGGGCCTGGAGGTGAGCAGTACCAACTCACTTTGCCATTCTGCCTAGATTCGTTCAAGGAAAACCCAAAGTCAAGTTTTAAGGGGGGATTGTTAGGTAAAACTTGACTTGGTGAAGGATTCAAAGTTACTTGATAAAAAATTGTGATTTTGGGCACATGGATTTGGTTTCCAATGGTTTTTTTCCTATGGATTGCATGTAATTTTTGGCTCTCCAAAATGTCATCTTTTTCATTCTCATTTTGTTCACTTTCCTTCAATATTTTCCATATTCCACAACTCCATAACATTACATTAAGAACATTTTCATGATCATACATCAGTTTAGACTTATTATTTTTCCAAATCATTTATTTTGGTATTTTGAATGAATTTATGGTTAAATATTAGAAAAATATAATGCATTCACTTATATCTAAAAGTTGGATATTCCAAAATCATATTCTCCAAAATCATTTGATGATTTCATGGCTATATCGTTTTGCAATTGCATTTATAAAATTGTTTCCAATATTATATCCAATCATATTAAGCCCATATTATCTTAGCACATATCCAAGGAAAATTTTTCTTTTCTGGATGAAAAACAAATACATGAGGCCATATGGGTGGCGCAGGAAGTGCTCCACAATTTGAATATTAAAAAATCAAAAGGTGTGATTCTCAAGATTGACCTATCGAAAGCCTATGATATGCACAATTGGATTTATATAAGAATGTTACTAACTCATTTGGGTTTTGACATTAACTTTATCTATTGGATTATGTGTTGCATTAATACCATTTCTTTTATATTTTTAATTAATGGTTCAACTACAAAAATTTTCCATTTGAAGAGGGTTCTTTGTAATGGGTGCCCACTTTCTCCTCTGTTCTTATTTCTCATTGTGGAAGGGTTGAGTAGATTGATTAGGGAAACTAAAAGCAGGGGTAACTTGTGGGGGCCTCTAATGGTTGGTAAGACATATTTGACACAACTTCTTTTTATGGATGATGTTCTATTGTTTACTGATGGATCTAGGAGGGACATAATCACATTTAAAAATATCCTTAGTCATTTCTGCAAGGCTACAAGGATGGAGATAAATGTCCATAAATCCTCTTTTACAATGATTGGATTACTTAAAGATGAAATTATGTTTTCTCTTGTCCCTTTCCCTTTTCAATCATTAAACATCGACGATGGACTAAAATATCTTCGTTTTCATTTGAATATGAATAACTATAAAAAATTTGATTGGCTTTGGCTCTTGAAAAAAATTGAAAAGATACTTAAGGATAGAGTTTCAAATGGTTTTCACGTGATGGCATGTTGGTACTCATCAAAACAGTCCCGGAGGCAATTCTAGCATTCTGGATGTCACTATAATGGATCCCCAAGGGAATATTTAACCATATTTTAAAAATTTGTTGTAGATTTCTTTGGATGGGAGCAAAGGAAGGAAGAATTTTTTCTTGGGTAAGCTTGGGTAAGATCGTGCTACCCAAAAAATGGGGTGGATGGGGATTGAAGAAAGTGATATGATTTTCACAAGCTTTGGCTACAAATATTTGGTGGTGGTTGATTTCCATAGTGAGTCTATGGATAGAGGTGGTAATAGAGAAATACATTGCGCCACAATCACTAGAGGCCTAGATTCAGAATCCAAACAAGAAGAGGTCAAATGTATCAACTATTTGGAAGGCAATGGTAGAGTCATTCAATATTATTGAATCTAGGTTGGCTTGAAGAGTGGGATCAGGGGAAAGGGTCCATATTGGACTTAATCCATGGACGAGTAGTGGAAATCAACAAATTATTCCTCATTATATGATGGCTTTCCTGGCTACACAAGGTACAAGAACATTGAATCAAGTTGTCGATCAGGATAACACTACTATATGGACACAAGGATGGTTAGCGACTTAGGTATTAAATCTTACTGTGGTATGGCATCAACTTTGGTGTAATTACACTGAGGCTCTTAACAATGCTCATGTTAGAATACATGACAAGGATGATGAAATCATATGGATTCACTCAGATTTTAGGAAGTATTCTCCTAAGGAAGGTTAATTATTTATATATATGTTGAGAAATAATCGGCAGAGCCTTGATGGTGGTGGAAGCATGTCTGGAGACTAAAATGTCATGCAAAAAGTCACTTATTTCTTTGGTGTCTACTGGAGAATAAAATACCTAGAAGTGATAATTTAATAAATAGAACCTTTGTAGGTCCTTCCTGGTGTGCTTTATGTAAGGCTACTGAGGAATCAATGGATATCTTATTCCTCGTTTACCCTATATCCTCTCAGATATGGAATTTAGTATGTAGTGCATTATTAGTTCAAATCAGGTGGCATGGCGAGTACTTTTATTTGGCTTCAATCTCGTGGTGGAACATGACATCTCCTCAAAAATTGTGGAACTTTACTTCTATTATATGCTAAGGTATTTGTCTTGGGAGAAATAAATTATTTTCTCATGAAAAAGAAATATGTCCAAATCGTATTGGGGCACAAATGTTGGATTTATATGAGCTTATTCATGCAAATGAATCAATATCTAGAACTCATACGATTATGGCTGAACAAATTGACTAATCTAATTCTTGAACATATTCTTATGGCTCTTCCCAAGATGAAGGCATATGTGGAGGAGGTGCTATCCCATATTTAAATTAAACTCACTTTTTCAAGCTAAAATTTGGCTGGGGCCATGAATCCAACAATTTTGCAGAACTCTATAGCCTCAAGTTGATTCTTCTTTTCATAATTGAAAAAGGGTGTCAACAGTTATATGATCTTGGTGATTCATGAGTAGTTGTAGATTGGTTTAATATTGGTAATTCATGTAACGTACACACACTCAGGCCTATTTTGGAGGAAGTTTTGATGATGAAGGGACTCTTTGATCTTATCACTTGTCGTCATATTTACAGGGAAAGTTACGCAATTTCTAATCATATTTCGAAGGAAGGTGTGCAACAGGCTCGAGGGATATGGCAGATATTAGAACTAAATGGGAATGATCATTATGAGTACTACCATAGACCATTTGCAGAGGATACCCAAGTAGCTACAGATATTAACTGATATAAAGGCACATTTACCTGTTGCTTTGATTATACTTTATACTTTACAATTTTTTATATGGTAAAGTGATGGAGATATGACAGTGATTCTAAGATTATCTATAACACTTTGTTGATATTTTGTATACAATTAATTATGGATCTTTGTATATTTTTGTAGCTGGCATCATCTTTTTGATATATTTTATTTGCTGATTTTTGCAAGGTCAAAAATATTTTTTATGTGCTTTTCAAAGCACCTACATCATGTAATTTTCATATTTATCTAATGAAAATTATGATTTTTCCTTGGGGAAAAAAGTTGGATGATTTTTGTGATGTTTGTAGGCATATTTGAAGATTCTAGCAAAGTCATATTTGGCCACTAAGCCTAAAATTCAAATCTCCTCTTCAAATTCTTGAATATTTAAGGAAGACTTGAGATCTTATTCAATCACATTTCATGGAGAAATATCATGGAAGTTTTGATAAGGGTATCCTATCAAAGCTAATAGAGAGTTGTGAGAGGATTTGTAGAGATAATGATATCCTAATTTTAGAAAATTGGTTGTACTTATTTGAGAGAATAGTGGATCTGGATTTATTAGTAGGTTACCCTCTTCTCAAAGGAACTCATGTATAAATTGGGGTGCTTTCTTCGTTTGAGAGGGGAGGAAGGGAGAATAAAATTAGAATTTGTAATCATAATACTTGAATAAATGTATTTGTAGCTATGTTACTCCAAGTCTATTTCAATCAATATATTATGTTATTATAATTTTAAACTTTTTGTGTGCTTGTTGAAGCATTGGAGGGGCCGCCTTTGCAAAGGATGTTCACTCTTTCCTTTTTTTTCATAGACTAGATTTCAATGCCTTTCATAGACTAGATTTTAATCGCTTTCATAGACTATATTTACATGCTTTCCTAAAAATAGATTTCAAATTATTTCTATATTAAATTGACAAGCATTCATATATTGAATTTACACATTTTTCATAGATTAAATTTCCATGTTTTTATAGATTAAATTTACATGCTTTCATAGATAAGACTTACCTTATTTCCTAGATTAATTTTCTAGTGCTTTCCTAGATTACGATTTATATTGCTTTTATAGATTAATATTTCATTTCATGTCAAATTACTTACTTTGCAGATTAAAATTTTATTTCATGACAATTTCATTTGATAAAATTAGAAATTGAACCCTTGCATATATTTTGTTGTGCACTTCGTAAGTCTACAAACCTGGATTGATAATTTAAATCACAATTAATTTTTCCAACAAAGCCTTTAAAAGGATTGGGAAATATTCATTGTAATGGTCCAATCTAGGGAAAAAATAGCTACCAGAATTCTATTAGTGTCATTTTCCATAACTTGATCAACTTCTAACCAAGCAAACCTTCACTGCTCACCTCCCATGACACTAATAAAATTATGTTAGCTAGTTTTTCCCTCAATTGAACCATTACAATTAAGTATTCCAAAGCCTTTTAAAGTACTCATTACATGCAATCCACGAGCACAAAACCATGGGTAACCAATATCATGTGCCATAAATCAATGTTGTTAACTAAGTTACTTTGACGCTTTCACTGATTCAAATTTTATCTAACACCTAGTGGGCCTTATTCCATAAGGATAACCATTTATATTAACCCCACACCAAGTACTTAAAGCATAGGAATTATTTAAATAATATTCCCTTGTACATGAATTATTTGACTCTTGGGTAACCCTCATGATCAGATTTGGATCAAGGACCTAAGTGATAGCTCAAATTTCAAAGTGTTCGAAAGTGTGTCGAACCTAAGCAACCAGATAGATCTCGTCTTCCTGATTCCGGCTCTGTGAATGGTTCAAACAACTGAAACCATATGAAGAATTTATCGTGATTTGAAAAGTCCAGTAAACTGCAATTTTTGACATTTGACCAGGGTTGACTACGTTTCTGAAAAGTTAAAAAAAAGGAATATTCCTCTCGTACGAATTGCAGGGTGAAAAGTGTCGAATGGTTACTGGGCATACGGATTTGTGGACCAATTGGAAGGCGCCATGTGGCCCTTGAATAGTGCTGTAAAATTTTTGGGACTCCACCGGGTTCGACCGCAGAACCTCCTGCTCGCCAGGCCCGTGACTTTAGCATCTCCACTGCTCTTTGTTCCTTACCCCATAAGGGCAGAACTTGTATTTTAATTTTCAGTAGTGTGCATATGGGGGGCCTGGAAGGGCCAGCCCTTCCACATGTGGCCATAGCTCAAGTCCAAGCGCCAATCTAACCATCGACAATTTCCTTATGTTTAGGTCACATGGCACATAATAATTTCTGTGCGGTTAAGGTTTATAACTGCGATGGTTGTTAATGTGGGTTTAAACAAATTTATCCGAGTTCAAGCCTAAAGTTTCGCTGGCATTTAATTTGACCGCAGGTTTCGGGGGTTGGCATGTGGCCACCCCCTACCCTCAAAATTTATTACAATGGTTAGTGCTGGTGGAGAATTTGGAGCGCGTCTAGATTTAGGGAAATTCTCTAATTTATCTCCAGTTAAACTACAATTTCCCCACAATTAGTGGAGTTGTTTTAGGGGTTACTGGACAAAATTGATTATGCTCTATCTTGAGCATGATTTGACCATTCTGAGAGTTTGAATAGTAAATTTCGACTTTCTTGGACATTCTAGAGTTGTTGGTGAGGGTTGTAGAGCCATCAAAGGACTTCTGAGCTATATGTTTCTTCAGATAAGTTCTATGGGCCACTAGGGCCACTAGGGGTTAGCAACAGAAAGAGGCCTAGCCACGGAAGCTAGAGGCCTTAATCAGGAAAAAAATAGTCATTTTTGGATGTTTCAGAAATTATGGATCTAATTGTGAGGTTTTATAGCTATTAGAGGACTTCTAAAGGCCAAGTTTCTTCAGAGAAGTTCCAAGGGCCACGAGGGCTAGCAGGGGCCAGCAGGAGAATGAGGCCTATCCAAGGCAGCTAGTAACCATTCTTAGCAAACCAGTAGTATATTATGAATATTTTGAACTTTCTTAATCCAATGGAGGGATTTTAAGAAGCTTTTGAAGAATTCTAAAGTACGAGATGCTTGAGAGAAGTTTTTAGTGAGCCCAGAGCCACAGGGTGCCACAGGTGTTTGGGGCATAACTAGAGCAGCCAGAGGCCTTTTTCAGAAAATTAATAGTATACTCTGACTATTTTGGACATTATGAATCCATTGAAGGGATTTGAAGAGCCATTTGGAGACTTTTAGATCTCAAGAAGCCACAAGGAAGTTTCAGGCAACCTAGGGCCAACAGGAGTTGGAGGCTTAGATTGGGGAGGCAGAGCTCATTTGGATCAAATGATCAGTATATTTTGGATGTATGATATGTGTTGGATATAGTAGAAAAGGTTTTAGGGATGGAAAATGATTTATTAAGGAGTTAGTGCCACAAATGAGCTCAGGGAAGCTTAAGAGCACTGACAGAAGAGGTCAAGTCTAAGGGAGCCTAGGTCCATCTCCAGAGAGATAAAAATTAGTCCAGGGGTATGATGGCATTATAAACCCATTGGTACAACATAAAAAACCATTGGATTTGAGTATTTACTTGTAAAATAAATTGTCCATCATAATCCCAAATAGCCAAGTCAATTGATAAAGGCTCAAGGAGACATAGCCCACGATATTCGGGTGAACTCCTTTATTAGATTTTTTGTTATGTGTTGATTCTTATTTGCTGCAATTTATGGTTGTTGTACATGCTTAATATCATAAAAAAAAAATGTAATTCCTCACATTTAAAGCATTAAAAGAGTTTAAAACACATACACCTAAATCAAGAATTCAATTCTACACAGTCAAGTATAAGCAAGGTATTTAATTTTTTTAACTGAGTGGGAGGTGCTTGCAAAGAATAACAAGTTATCCACCCATTTCAAATCATATGGTATCAAAGCACTAGGTTGCTTGCCTGGCAGAGTAGTAGGTTGCTTTCTTGACAGAGCACTAGATTGCTTGCTTGATAGAGCACTAGGTTGCTTGTTTTGACTAGAAAGGTGTTTAACAGTGCAAAGAATTTAACTGTTTGCAAACTGACTGATGCTTACAAGTTTGAGTTTGCTAGAGGTGAAGGGGAGCTATTGTTAGCTAAGTATAGAAGAGGACAAGAAGGAAGAAAGCTGAAATCAATATCCTTACCCAAAGGACCTCAAGGCAACCCTTGAAGCACAAGAAGGATTGTTTGCAAAAGGCTACTTGAAGAAGAGATACAAGCTGCAGAAAAGAGCTTGAATCTACAGCCATATTGTTAAGAATATTTTCCAATTGTGTTTGAAGCTTTGTGAATTATTGTTGAAGTTATTTAATTCATTCACATAATGATGAAAAATTCTTCAAGTGAGGTTTCTAAATCCTCTTTTACAAGAATCTTCGATGAAGAGATGAAGCGGGACTTCTACATCCTGAAGGATATGGTGCAAAGTTTGTGTGAAGATGGAAGAGAAAGCACTAGACTTCATGCGAAATTGGTTTCTATGAAGCAATATAAAGAAGGACTTCTTTAAAGAATGCATGAGATGGAGATGCAGCTCCATCATGCCCAAGAGGCATTAACCAAACACATGCTTGAAGCAAAGGTAAATCACTCAATTTTTCCTTCAAATTCCTCTTCAAATAGATGTGTAGGTTCATTTGAAAAGAACACTAGAGGTATAGGGTCCAAATTAATGTTAAAAATGGCCTATGAAGCCAAGGGTTTAGGCAAACATGCACAAGGCATGATTGAGTCTATTATGGTTGAGGAAAGGCCGAAGAAGTTTGGTCTAGGATATGTTCAATCTTATGGTGAAAACTCTACAGCCATGAAGGCATTTGAGACAACTCCAAGAAGAACTTTTGTTGCAAGTTCAAATCCACAAACATGTCAAGTTTGTTTTCAAGTTGAATTCCATTGTTTGAACCCTATGTTGTAGCAGGATGTTTGTAGACATGAATCTTATGGCGAGCAAGAGAGTTCTGGCAGCTATCAAGACATGAACACTGATGTTGGTCTTCAAAAGAAAGCTAGAACCTCTTCAAGTTCATCTCCTCAAGAAGGTAAAAAATATGGACATGCAAATCAACATTTGAGGTATAATTCTTCCCACAGTCAAGTTTATTATGTTTATATTAAGCATGGCAAATCTACATGCATGAAAGGAAGAAAGAGTTGTTGTTCCTATTGTGGTCTGTGTAACCATGAAGTTTCAAAATGCTGGAAGAGATTGAAGGCATACAGGAAATAGTTGAAGTGAAGGAAACTTACACAGAAGATGCAAAAGACTTGCACACATTGCTAGAAAAAGGGACATTTAATTGCCCAATGTTGGACATTGCATCCAACTAAGCGTCCCAAGCATTTGAAGCAAGAGGATAAAAATACTGGTGAAACTGGAGCCAAATATTCCATCATTGATGTGAGAACAGATGTTTCACATGAAGAAGATTTTCAGTAGCAAAAATCGCCATGGAAGTGGCTTGGTAAGAAGTGGTTTGACTTATTAAATCAGTAAGACATACATTCATTTGTACATATGAAAATTTCAGTCATGTATGCATGTATTTCTGTTGAAAACTTACGTTTTTTTGAGCCACCTTTGATTGATGATCAAGGAAGCGATGTTCAGCTACCTTCAATTGAAAATTTCTCTCCAGAATTTTTTGAATGAGTTCAAAGAAGATACAGTTATTGACAGGAGGACAAGAGCATTTAAGAAGGGAAGTGTTGACTACCTTTGAGATGGGGCTCAAATGCACTAAGCTAAGCAAGGAAAAGCATATGGAGGCTGGAAATGTGAGGGTATTTTACTCTCAATCTACTGAACAGAAAATTAGTCTTTTGGGGTCCAAAAGATTCCCAATGGGGAATAGTGATCAGATTTGGATCAAGGACCTAAGTGATAGCTCAAATTTAAAGTGTCTGAAAGTGTGTCTAACCTGAGTGACTGAATATATCTCGTCTTCCTAATTTTAGCACCATAAATGGTTCGAAAAACCGACACCGTATGAAGAATTTATCACGATTTGAAAAGTCCAGTGAACTATAATTTTTGACATTTGACCAGGGTTGACTGGGTTTTTGAAAAGTAAAAAAAAAAAATATATATTCTAGGGAATATTCTTGGAATATTCCTAAAATATTCCTGGAATATTCCTCTGAAATGAATTGCAAGGTGACAAGTTTCAAATGGTTATTGGGCATATGAATTTGTGGACCAATAGGAAGGCACCACATGGCCAACCCTGAGGCTGCCACGTAGCCCTTGAACAAAGCTGAAATTTTTTTGGGACTCCACCAGGTTCAACCGCGGAACCTCCTTCCCACCAGGCCCATGAATTTACCATCTCCACTTCTCTTTGTTCGTTACCCTATAAGGGCAGAACTTGTATTTGAATTTTCTATAGTGCGCATATGGGGGGCCTGGAACGGCCAGCCCTGAGTGCCAGTCCCTCCACATGTGGCCACAGCTCAAGTCCAGGCACCAATCTCACCACCGATAGCTTTTGTGTGTTTAGGTCACATGGCGCATAATAATTCCCGCACGGTCAAGGTTTACAACTCCGACGGTTGTTAATGCGGGTTTAAACAACTTTACCCCAGTTCAAGCCTGAAGTTCCACTGTAATTTAATTTGAATCCGGGTTTCTGGGGTTGTCATTTGCCCACCCCCTACCCTCAAAATTTATTACAAAGATTAGTGTTGGCAGTGAATTTGGAGCACGCCAATATTTAGGGCAGTTTGCTAATTTATCTCTAGTTAAACTGCAGTTTCCCCACAATTAATGGATTTGTTTTAGGGGTTATTGGACAAAATTGATTATGCTCTATCTTGAGCATGATTCAACCATTCTGAGAGTGTGAATAGTAAATTTTGACTTTCTTGGGCATTAAATAGTTTTTGGTGAGGGTTACAGAGCCATCAGAGGACTTCTGAGTGAGATTTTTCTTCAGAGAAGTTCTAGGGGCCACTAGGGCCACTAGGGGTCAACAAGAGAAAGAGGCCTAGCCAGAGCTACTAGAGGCCCTACTCAGGAAAAAAATAGTCATTTTTGGATGTTTCAAACATTATGGATCTAATGGTGAGGTTTTTAGATCCAGTAGAGGACTTCTGAAGGCCGAGTTGCTTCAGAGAAGTTTGAAGGGCCACGAGGGGCCAGAAGGAGAATGAGGCGTATCCAAGGCAGCCAATAAACATTATCAACAAACCAGTAGTCTATTCTAACTATTTGAACTTTCTAAAACAAATGGAGGGATTTTAAGAAGCTTTTGAATGCTTCTTAAGGCTAAGATGCTTCATATACTTTTTCAGTGAGCCTAGAGCCACAGGGTGCCACCAGGTGTTTGGGGCATAACTGGAGCATCAAGAGGCCTTTTTCAGAAAATGAATAGTATATTATGACTATTTTGGACATTATGAATCCATTGAAATGATTTTTAGAGCTATTTGGAGACTTATAGAGCTGAAGAAGCCATAGGAAAGTCTCAGGCAACCTAGGGCCAACAGGAGTTGGAGGCCTAGATTGGGGAGCCAGAGCTCATTTGGAGAAAATGATCAGTCTATTTTGGATGTATGATATGTTATGGAGATATTAGAAAATTTTTCGTGGATATAAAAGTATTTATTAAGGAGTTAGTGCCATAGAGAAGCTCAGGGAAGCTTAAGAACATCGATAGAAGAGGTCAAGTCTAAGGGAGCCTAGGTCCATCTCCATAGAGATAGTAGTGATTCCAAGGGTATGATGGTATTATAAATCCATTGGTACAACATAAACAACCATTGGATTTGATTAGTTACTTGTAAAAGAAATTATCCATCATAATCCCAAAGAGCCAAGTCAATTGACGAAGGCTCAAGGAGACGTAGCCCACGATATTCAAGTGAAATCCTTTATTAAATTTGTTGTTATGTGTTGATGCTTATTTTATTCACTTTATGGTTTCTGTACATAATTAATATCAGTGAAAACAAATTTTTAATTCCTCACATTTAAAGAATTAAAACAATTTAAAACACATACACCTGAATCAAGAATTCAATTCCACACAGTCAAGTATAAGTAAGGTCTTTAATTTGTTTGACTGAGTGGGAGGTTATTGCAAAGCATAACAATTTATCCACCCATTTCAGATTACCTCACTAGGGAGGTCAGGGTAGGACTTGAACATGCCCTCCCGCTTCAAAAAGAATTTTATCCTCAAGGATAGAGATGTGAAAACTAATGTAGAACTGTGACTAGATTCCGAGTGGCATAATCGGGTTATATATACTTCCACTATATAAATAATTCTTGGCTAATAGCTTGGTTTAGTAGATGCTTTTTGTTGTCTATTACTGCCTCTAGCTATAATAAAATGGAACCCAAATCAAGGTAGGTTGGTCTAGTTTGGCCCTACCACTTCCTTCAAATAGGAAAAATTAAATACTTTGTATATCTTGTAGTGAGATGGGAAATCTGATATATAGTTAGAGGATATAATATGGGCCATAAAACTTGGGTGCTATATTTTAGTGGCTCTTTTCCCTGAGAGATATATGCTTAAATGGCTATAAATGAAGAAACACGTGATCTCCTTCTTCAAAGTAGCACTCTAAGTGATATTAATATGCTTTGATCCAAGACCAAATTATTCTTAATGTTATGGAGAATGGTAGATTTTTTTTAAGAGTGACATCCACTTCCTAAAACTTCGTTATGTATGGTAAGTATGTGGATATATAGGGGATTTTTATCCATAGACAACCTCATAGGGTGATATTTTGGTAGCACCATGATAGGTGGTATTGTATCACCATTCAATAAGTGGTAGTCATTAAACACACTATCCCCATTAGTTTAATGATGAAAAGCAGAGTCTAAAATATGTTTCCAGACACCTATTAACAAATTTTTATCTAACCATATGTTTAGAGATGATAAGCCATGTGATGGGCCTCCAAAATAGACATAAATTAAGCCCATATCACCATCCTTCAACACATTAAATCTCTCTTTTTGCATTAGATGACATATTTTTAAATTTAATCCGCTCATTATGAAGGTTTAAAGATAATTTCATATTTGTTCCTAATATATTATTTATTTTTATAGAATATTGTGAGAATAGTGGGCAGATTATGAAGATTTGTAGAAGGAGATAATTTAGGGACTTTATCCCTACTACTGGAGGATCAATATTGGAGAATAAATGAACAAAATATCATGAAATAATTGAGAAATTATGGAGAGATTCCGATGATTGAGAAAATCTAGGAATGTGTTCCCTGTCATTTACTGCAAACTCCTAGTATTGGGAACCAGATCCACTATTTGAGGGATTTTGGAGGGGAAAGTTTCCTCCTTTCAAGGAGAATGTTTCATGATCATTTTTTATAAGTACCAATTCGAATTGGCCTCTAGGGGCATGGATTGTTTAGTATTATTGTGGAGAAAACTTGTTGTTTAGCAACTCCACTTTATTTTCTTGTAGGGATGTACTTGTATTGATTCAATAATGAAGATTGGTGTCATTTTTAGCTTCTAAGGCTTGGTTTCTTCAATAGGAATCTGAGTCCTCCTTAGGCTTGGTCATCCTAGGAGCCTCAAAGCCCTCTTTCACAATTTATTTATGTTCTTTTCACTTCTTATTCACATGTATCTCTCATTTATGTTTTGCATATTTTTGTGTTTAGTATTGTTTCTTTTCTTGTTGTAGGATTGAGTTAAATGATTGAAGTGAGTTATTTTGCAGGTTTTTTACAGGTTCAAAATAATTATTCATCCTTGGAATAACTTTGTAAGTCCATCTTAATCATTAAGCTACTTGGATTTGGTTACTAGTTCACGAATATAAGATTTCTGGAAATGCCTTGTAGCGAAATAGTAGTAAATTTCTGGTATTTTTTAGAATGGGTTAATGAGTTTCATTTGACTTTATTCCACTTGTATTAGTTCATAATAATGTTAAATTTAATAATGAAATTTACTCCATTACATTTGTACTTTATTAGGTTAGGAATTTGATAGATTAACTAGCTCACTAGTTCTTGAATTTCAAGATTTTAGAGTAGTAGTTTTCTGTTATTTTTTAGGATGTGTGAACAAGGGTATTTTGGAGTGATTCCACTTGGAATGGAGACCTAATACATCATAATTAATAAAAAAAATTGTCTCATCCCACTTTCATTTTATTTTATTAGTAATTTGGTTAGTTATTTCCAAAACAGAACTTCCTGTAGAAAAAATAGAGTGTCCTATAGCACCCTTGTAACACATGTGAACTTGACCAAATTTGCTCCCAAGGACTCACTTTTGTCTCTTAGGCTTGAATCGTGGACCCTAGGATATAAATCCATGATTGAGGAAGAATAAACACCACTTAGGACATGCATTTTTACCAAGTAGATTAGGTCAATTTATTTGAATTCATGCTCCTAGAATTTCAATTACAAATTGTTGTTCTTTCCTAGGATTAATTTTTTTTTCAAAGCAACACTTCCATTTCTACAATTAGTTTAGGATTTGATCTATTGACATTCACTCCATTACATCATATCAACAATATAAGGACACATTGTATGTTGCACATATAGTGTCGATACGTCTTAAGTTTGTATGAACCCCAGGTTGATAATTAAAGTTGGTATCCTTGGGAGTTGCAAAATTCTTGTTGCAATACTGAGGCTCATCACTTTTTAGCGTTGTTGTCGGGGAGGTGTCAAAGCATGCATTGATTTCTTCCCTAGTTGATTCATTTATTTTCTTTTAGCAAAAACAAAAAATTTCATTAGGCATATTTCATTTCAAAACAGGAAGTTTCATTGCATTAGCATTCTTATTCAAAAAATATATTTAAAAATACTTCTCCAACACCAACCCCCCCCCCCCCCCACATTTGATCACGTGGTGCAGTAAGAACCACATGACCATCCAATTTTGTAGGTATAAAAAGAAGAGGTAGCAGAAAAGGTAGAATAAATGGATGGAGATGATGACAATGAAGAATATTCTCTTGGATTTCCCATTCAAGATACTGATGTCAGTGTGCGTATGAAGAGAATCCCTCCATCTTTCCTTCAAAAATTCCATGGTATGAGGTCAGAGGATCCAAAAATATTTCACTTTGAATTTGAAATACTTTATAGATCTTATGGCTACTTATCACACACTTAAAAATTGGGACTTTTTCCTGCAACATTGAAGGATAGATCTCTTAAATGGTTCATGAGTTTAGGTACTAATTCAATAAGGTCGTGGAATGATATGCAAAATATATTTTTATAAAAATATAAATACCATGATCTTAAGGAAGAAACATTTAGAATGAATCAAAAAGAAGATGAGAGCCTTGAGGATCTAATAGATAGGTTCATGTATAATGTTAAGAGGGCGAAATTACATCATTTAGGATTTGACACAATAAAAACCCTCTTACTTAGAACAATTAGGGATGAGTGGATTGATCTCCTGGATCTCATGAGTAGAGGAGATGTATACCAATTATCATTTGAAGAAATTTGTGAAACATGCAAGCGCATATCAAGAGAAAGGGAAAGAGTAAGTAAATCAACATAAACATTGGTAAGTCAAGATGAAATTGAAAATTTTCTTGATAAATTTAAAACATAAATCCTTAGAAATCTAAGTGAACAAGTAGAAATGTTAAGAATGCAAAATGAGAAAAAATAAGATGTTGATATTTGTGTTATCCATGTAGAATCATATGCTACTAAATATTTTCCATCATTACCAAGGTTGAAGCAATTGTACCAAGAGGAAAATGGAGCAAGTCAACCACCAAAGAAGATATGTTATGTAGCTCCAAGAAGACCATGGGATCCTAGTCAACTTGATATGATGCAAGTACCTACTTCACAATTTCAAGCTTATTCAAATCCACCTCAAAATAATTGGGACACAGTCCCTCCTTGGCAACCTTGGTCATCTCAACCCAAAAACCAACCTTGGAAAGAAGGTTGTCAAGGACCTTATGGGAAAAATCCACAATATCCTCAATATTTCCCTCAATATCCTCCATACCCAACTCCATGCTATCCATACCATCCACCTCCACCACAACCACAACCTCAATCACATCCATCTCATAGATCCACTCCCACTCAACTACCAGTACCACCATTTCCAAACCCACACAATGAAGTATCTCAACCTGCTTACAATGTTGAGGTACAATACTACCAAAAATATCCTCTTGATCTAAATGGTATTCATCTTAGTTCAAGAAAGGTATTGCAAAAAATAGATTCTATTGAAGGAAAACATCTAGAAGAAGAAGATTCAAGTGAAGAGATCAATGAATTAGGGGTCGCACTTGATGAAGAGAAGACCTCAAAATCATATATTGATAAAGTTCCCTCGTGTTTACCATCATTTCCTCCATGTGTTCAAGAGAATAACCAACAAAAATAGGAAGATTTGAATTTCATGGTAGAAGCATACATGAAGAATTTTCCCAATGAGCAAGCAAACCAAGGGCATCAAGGCTACATTGATATATGGTTCCAGACAATCATTAAGTTGTAGCAACACACTCTTCTTCAACAATACTTGATACAACCTCAGTCAAAGGAATCCATCTCTCATATTCAGGTACATGTCAAAGCATGTATTTCAAGTGTACACATGCTTTTATCTATAATATTGATGTGAATGGCTCCATTGGAATTATTCCTATACTTGAAAGAGTTTTTGTTTTTTCAAGTAGAGTAGGATAGAAATAAAAATAAAAATGGAAATGGAAAAAGGGAAAAAAGGAAAAAGAATAAAATCTCAAGGTGAAAACCTCTTTTGAGGTGCCTAATATTGGCTCACTGATTGAAAACCTTCATGAGGTGGTCAATTGGTTGGAAAAAAGATAAAATAAGAAGAAAAATAAAATATCCTAGGTGAAAACCTCCTTTGAGGCACCTAGGCAGACCTACTAGTTGAAAACCTCATTGAGGCACCTAGTAGGCCTAAAGAAAAAAAAAGAAAAGAAGTGAAAAAATGATAATAAAACAAATGTATCTTCTCCATGTATCTCTATTTAATGAATATGCGTGCTCTCCATTCTTTGCAAGCAGCAAAAAAAACAAATTGGCACCAAAAGAAAAAGTTGGTCAAAACCCTAGTCAAAGGAAGTCAAACTTGGACTTCCTCCTTCTTTTCTCAGATGCTCCAAAAGGACCTAAGTCATGCCAATCCATCACCCTCATCCATTTCGAACATCCACTCATCATTTCCAATTTTTTTTTTCCATTCATTTTCATCGCTGTCCTAAAATGCTACACTGAAGAAACCCTATTTTTGCTACAAGAAACTCCTGATTTTTAGCAGAAAATTGTTTTTATTATAACTCAAAAACCATGCATCCATTTTACAACCTTTTTCATGGGGAGATGTATATATATTATGGTAGCATGTTCAAGAAATTTCAGCACATTCCGATGCACGGTTTGTGAAAAATCAACCTCCACCACCTACAACATTTTTTTAATTTTTCTCAAGATTTGTTCATCGAATGGCCGATATTTTTTATGGGGAGGTGAATAAGGATGATATTAATATGATAAAAAAAAATCAGATCAATCTGATCTATTTTTTCAAAGATATTCCTAAAACAAGTCTGCTACAAGGGGGTTGTCCTCAAATATTTTTTAGCAGAAAATTGTTGTTATTATATCTCAAAAAAAATGCATTCATTTGCCGATATTTTCAGAAGGAGATGCATATATATGATGGTAACATTCTCAAACAATTTCAGCAATTTATGGTGCACAGTTTGTGATAAATTGACCTCCATCACCTACAACAATTTTTAATTTTTCTCAATATTTGTGCATCCAATGGCTGAGAGTTTATATGGGGAGGTGCACAAGGATGATATTAATATGCTCAAAACATTTCAGGTCAATATGATCTACCATTTTTGAGCTATGCCTAAATAAAGTCTGCTACAAGTGGGTTGTCCTGAGTAGCTTGTAAAGTCACATCAAAACTCAACATCAATTCTTTTTTCAACCACAGAGCAGAAGATCTAGCCACCATGAGCATCATGAAGTCATTTCTAAAGTTGAGAAGAGCACACCCTCCTTAGGAAGCAGTCCATCCACTCTACCAACAGAATAATGAACATTGGGAGAAGACTACACACACAAAACACTTTATCAGTAAAATAAAATCATCATGCTATGAAGACTTGTACAAAAAAAAAATCATCAACTATAGCACTCACATCATGAACATCTCAACAGCAAAATTTGAGTCAAGGATGTGAAGTAACAGTAACAACAACAAAATAAACCCTATAAGACCTCCAGATTCAAGCCTATCAGCAATAGGACCTCGAACACATTATCACATGCAGCTTTAGTAGCAGCTTCAGAACCACCAAAGACAACTTCAATAGTCATATCAACAGCTTCAATATCACCTGAAAAACAAATCAAGGGTAAGGCTCATGTATGTAATCATCTAAACCTTTCTTCGAATCTATTCTAGCTTAAGAAAACATTAAAAGTGTGAGAAGGAAAGTTTTTTATAGCCAAAATCAGTAGTAGAGCGGCTTCGGCCTTATCTCACAATTAGCTTCACTTTTCCACCAAGACACACACACATGTGGGAGAGGAACAAGACAAAATTAAAGAGGACTTGATAAAGTGGGTAGTAAGTAGTTAGTTATGATGGAAGACAAGGAGTGCCAAGGGGTAACTGAGGGCGAACTCAGTTAACAGAAAAAATAACTCTTAGTTTATTTTGCATGCAATAAAAAAAAAGAGAAAACTTTTGAAAACTGAGAAAAAATAAAAAAAAGAAGAAAAAAATTGAAACAATAAAAAATAAAAAATAAAAGATGGACCCACCACCTCTTGGCATGTGAAATAGAATTACTACAGATGAAATAGAATTGTTATAGGTGAAATAGGGCTGCTATAGACACAAACAGATTTGCTACAGGAAAGACAAATTTGCTACAGGAAGTTAACTAGGACAAATTTTTTTGATCAAAGGTGGTTTTCTTCCTCTCTTCTCTCTCCTCTACTTAGACACTCCATGGAAAACTCCAGCATGCACCCATTCACTCATTTCACCTTTCAAGTAGGCATAAAACTCCATTTTTACTCCATACTGTAATTGCTACAGGAAAGTCCTTGCAGCTATAGGATCCCTGTAACACTACAGGAAACATTGTAAATGCTACAAGAAACTTATTTAGAAGGAAAGTAACTCTCTCATAGGTTTCTAAACTTCAAAAGGTGCATGATGATTTTTTTTTTCCTATACCTACCACTCCTAACCCTCACTTCACTCCATGCACAAGAATTCGCTCTCTAAACCCTATGTTTCGCCACTAGCAGCCAGATCACCTATACCTTAACATGTGACCTCTTCCCTCACCTATCCATCACTCCACTCACTCCATAACGCCATTCCTAACCTCCATGCACCATTCCCCTTCATCTCTAAGAAATCTGGAGCCCCCAAGAAGTAGAGAACAGACTACTAGAGGAAGTTGAAAATTTTCGTGTAGCAAACCTGTACATGGCACAACAAGATCAAAATATGAGGATAAGTTAATGGAAATGGATTCAAAGGACCACCAACAGACTCCAAGAGGATGAAAACACCAGAAAAGGCACCCTAGGACCTCCATGCAACACTTGCAAGAAGAAAAAAACAAATAAAAAGGTTAAGCAACTCACTCAGAAAAAGCTACTCACTCATAAAATACATGACAAAAAAAATAGGAAGAGAAAGATAGCTATGGCTATCACCAAACTCCAAATCTAGCATGCAAACATCTCCAACAAATCAACATCATAGGTAGGTACAGGTATGCAATGTTCTTTACGTCTTCTCACGAGCATGTTATGGTTAGAGATGTGTTGTTAAATGCATTAGAGATGTGGTTTTATAAGCTAGGGATGGGTCAGTGGTCTCAGTCACCCTCACCCAGTTAAGCACAACTAACTCCCTCACTCATGCAATGTGGAAAATCCAAATGAAGGAAAGTGATAATTATGAGGAAATTGGACCATATCTCCAAGCGCATCGAGCCCACTAACAGAAGGAAATAAAATAAAATAAAAAACAAGGATCAACTTTAGATGTATCGAAGTTCATTCCCAAAATATTTAGAGAGGCTCATTAAGGCATCAAAGGTCAAGCTAGATGCTACCAGGGGTTGTATAGGATGCTAAAGAAGATATATAGAGTTGATCTTCAGGTGCTACAGGATCAGGCAGGGCTGCTATAGAAAAAATAGGGCTGCTACAAGAAAAAACATAGATGCTATAGTAAGACATAAGCTATTGCAAAAGACCCTTATTTTGAGGAATTTAACCCCCAAACCCTAGGATTCGAAGGAAAACATCCAAAGGAAGTGTAAATACATATTTTTCCTTGCTATATGTGAACAAGAATCCTGCAAAATTTTCATTTTTTTGATTGGTACAACCTATGGGAAAATTCTGATAAAAGTTTACAAATAAAAAAAAATGAAATGTGGATGTTTCCTTTGAATTGAGATTGATAGGAAAGGGAATTGCAATTATTTTGGGTGAGCATGAAATTTTTTCAATTTTCCTCTGTCTTAAAAACCCTCATTACACAGAAATATCTAAAACTTGTAGCAGAAATAGAGAATTTCCTTTCCTACATTAGAAAGTTGTATTGAAGGCTATGCAAGTGGATCTAACCATAGAAATCCCACAACCAAGAAGAAGGAAAGAAAAGGCAACAAGGCATTCACCATCAAAATAGAACTCAAACCATATTGATGAAAAGAGTTTTTCCAAGAGGTCTCTAATCTTTTTCTACCTTGTATCCAAGGCCTAGAAGATGCTATAGAAAGGTAAGAGGAAAAACTTGAGCATAAGGTTGAATTTTGGTCAAGATTTGATATATTTTGTGATGTGCTACATAATGCTACAGGTCTACTACAAGTCTACTACATGATGCTCTGAGTTACTACAAGATCACATCCGAGGTTTTTTTGAAGGGTTCAGAGGTGTCCAAAGGATGGAAAAAGGTAGCAGGAGGTTGGAAAAGGATGCGGAAGACCTTTCTAAACTGAAAAATATTTAAGAACCCATCTTTCATAAGGGGGAAAGGGTAGGCTAATGGTCTCTAGACACATTCTAATTTTTTTATGCACAAACAGATTCAAAAAAATTATTGAAAATGTAATAAAGGTGTCAAGGGAGAGGGTGTGGGCACAACAGACCTGCAAGCCAACAAAGTTCACTTTCAAAGAGGGAAGTTTTGTTTTTGTGCTTGAAAGACTGCTAAATAATCATGAAAAGAACACATACATTTTATTTATTTTTCCTTACAGAACCTACAAACAAGCTTCTTAAGACAAAGGACTAAGGAATGTATAAGAGAGAGGCCACTAGGGCCATGAAGGCAAGACAGTTAGCTCACTAAGTTGCTTAGAGGTTAAGCAACACGTTAAGTAGGGGGGTATGATGTGCCTCCAAATTTGACATAAATTAAGGCCCGTATGACCATCCTTCAGCACATTAAATCTCTCTTTTTACATTAAATGACATATTTTAACTTTAATATGTTCATTATGAAGGTTTAAAGATAATTTTATATTTGTGCCTAATATTATTTATTTTTGTAGAATATTGTGAGAATATTGGGTAATTTATGAAGATTTGGAGAAGGAGATAATTTAGGGACTTTCTCCCTTCTACTTGAGGATCAAGATTGGAGAATAAATGAACAAAATATCATGAAATAATTGAGAAATTCTGGAGAGCTTTCGATGATTGAGAAAATCTAGGAATGTGTTCCCTGTCATTTACTAAACTCCTAACATTGGGAACCAGATCCACTATTTGAGAAATTTTCGAGGGGAAAGCTTCATCCTTTCAAGGATAATGCTTCCTCATCATTTTTTATAAGTACCAATTCGAATTTTCCTCTAGGGGCATGGATTGTTTAGTCTTATCATGGAGAAAACTTGTTGTTTAGTAGCTCCACTTTCTTTTCTTGCAGGGATGTACTTGGACCGATTCAATAATGAATATTGGTGTCATTTTTAGCTTCTATGGCTTGGTTTCTTCTATAGGACTCTGATTCCTCCTTGGGCTTGGCCATCCCAGGATCCTCAGAGCCCTCTTGCACAATTTATTTATGTTCTTTTCACTTCTTATTTACATGTATCTCTTATTTCTATGTTGCAAATTTCTGTATTTAGTATCGTTTCTTTCCTTGCTATAGGATTGAGTTAAATGATTGAAGTGAGTTATTTTTCAGGTTTTTCACAAGTTCAAAAGAATTATTCATCCTTGGAATAAATTTGTAAGGTCATCTTAATAATTAATATATTGGATTTGGTTACTAGTTCACGAATATAAGATTTCTGGAAATACCTTGTAGCGAAATAGTAGTAAATTTCTGGTATTTTTTAGAATGGTTTAATGAGTTTCATTTGATTTGATTCTACTTGTATTAGGTCATAATAATGTTACAGTTAATAACAAAATTTACTCTATTGCATTTTTACTTTATTAGGTTAGGCATTTTATAGATTAACTAGCTCACTAATTCTTGAATTTCAAGATTTCAGAGTGGTAATTTTTTGTTATTTTTTAGCATGTGTGAACAAGGGTATTTTTGAGTGATTCCACTTGGAATGGAGACCTAAGATATCATAATTAATAATAAAAAATTTCCCATCCCATTTTAATTTTATTTTCTTAGTCACTCGGTTAGTTATTTCTAAAACATAACTTCATGTAGCAAAAACAATGTTTCCTATAGCACTCTTGTAACACATGTGAACTCGACCAGATTTTCTCCCAAGGATTGGTTTTTGTATCTTAGGCTAGAATCATGACCCTTAGGATCTAAATACATGATTGAGGAAGAATAAACACCACTTAGGACATGCATTTTTACCAAGTATATTAGATCTATTTATTTGAATTCATGCTCTTAGGATTTCAATTACAAATTGTTGTTCTTTCCTAGGATTAATTTCTTTTCAAAGAAACACTTCCATTTCTGCAATTATTTTAGGATTTGATCTAATGAAATTCACTCTATTACATCATATCAACAAAAGGACACATTGTATGTTGCACATATAGTGTCGATACCTCTTAAGTTTGTACGAACCGCAGGCTTATAATTAAAGTTGGTAGGCTTTGGAGTTGCAACATTCTTGTTGCTATATTGAGGCTCATCACCATGCACATTTTCAATTGGATACCTTTTACTTTAAACACATCTTAACAAAATTCTCCCATGAATATAGGATCTTGATCCATCCCAATGAACGTAGTCATGCCATGTAATTTAAAAATATGATTCATGAAGACTTGGGAAATTGTGGATGACTTAAACAAGAGATGTAATTATGCACACAAGTGGTCATTTTTTAAAATACGATCAACAACGTTCATGATGAAAATTTTGTTGCCTAATTTAGGAAGCCTAACTATGAAATCCATGGAGATGTTAACCTTTGTAGTTGTAGAGATTAGTGGAGGTTGCAAGGACATCAAGATCTTCACTATTTTACCATTGTTCCTATGACACATGTTAAAATTGACTATGAATGCACACATTTACTTATTCATTTCATCCTAATATGTTTTTTGAAATCCAAATTGACCCATTATAGGAGAGAAATTAAACTTCATTAACACCTATAATTTTACACCAAAAAAACACATCCTTTATACATTAAGGTGTCCTACTTCAAAGTAAATATAGTAGGGCGGGGGGGTAGGGGGATGGATTTTCATGTTGCTTATTGGATGAGTGTAATAACTTTTGCATTATCTAACAAATCTAAGTGTACCTATGCAAGTTGATCTAGCACTCGTAACGAGAAATAAAATGTGGACCCTTCCTCGTATTTTTGAGACAAAGCATCGACCATCACACTCTGGATGTCCTTCTTATTCTTATAGATAATTTCATGTAAATATCTTAAAATATTGATGACTGAATTTTTGTTTCTTTAGTGAAGGAAAACATTGTTCCAAAAAGTACTTCAAACTTCAATGGTATATCTTGATCTTAAAGTGTCACCCATTTAGGTAAGGTTTCCATGTATCTATAGGGTGAATGATGGCCATCATTTATTTCTCATGTGTAGGTTTTTCCAAATTTATATCACATAATTTCTTACCAATTAATAGTAATGGACACCCCTCTTGTATCAACATCACCCTAATAGATTTTCCTAAGGAATCACATCCTAGAATGAAATTATTAGTGAATTAGTACACATAGCTTACTTTTATGCAATAAAATCACACTAAGCTAATTCATTCCATATGAAAGGAATCTTTTTAAGGTTGTTAATGTGGTTGACATTCTACTATAGTTTTGCACACATTTATTATATTAGTCAGTAAGGCAAAGTAACCCATGGAACATTTTGAGTATATGTGGGTAGGATTAAACTTTGAATGCCTAAATTTTTTTAAGGTAAAATCACACCCCTTCCTTACTAAGAATATGACCCAATATTTCACTTTAGTAGAGCTAATCGTGCACTTGGAACATATGAGGAACGCGTGGTTATTTTGTAGTAACTTTAAATCTTGGTCCACCTGTGCCACATATGTCTCCCAAGTTTTGATTTAGATCAAAATTTCATGAAAGAATACAAGCACAAATTTTCACAAAAAGAGCCTAAAGAGCTTGTTCATGAGTCTCTGAAAAGAGGAGGGAAATTTGCAAAGACTAAAAGGAATCACTAGAAACATAATAATGTCCTTCATGGGTGTTAAGTGTAGTCTTAGAAATATCTAATTCCTTCATCTAAAATTGATTGATAACTAGAAAAAAGGTCAAGATTAGTGAAGAATCGTGCATTGTGAAGCTCATCCAAGAGGTTGTTAATGCCAAGATCTAGAAACTTTTCTCTCGTCGTTAGTTTGTTAAGAGTGGATAAGTTTGAACACATCTGCTATTTTCCTTCTTTATTCCAATTCATTATGACTAGGGAGGTGTAGGGGATAGTAGTAGGATGTATCACCTATGCCTCCAAGAACTCCAAAAATATCTTTTCCATTTCATTAAGGGTTCACATTAGGTAGTTGAATTCCTAGAATTAATGGTATGCCTTTATTATGATCACCATATGAGGAGGGTAATTTTTGGTGTAGTCCAAACACTTGGTGGTGTTTTCCAAAAATTAAATGAAAATTAGAATGAATTTATATGGGGAGTTGTCAATAACTTTGATGGCATTGAATTTGGAAATAACCCTTGATTTATCGTCCTTTGGGATCTTTTCCACATGATGAAAGTTGATGATTACTTATAAAACTACTTGGATACCTTTGAGAGTGTATCAATGTCCCTAATTATTGATGCTTACGTATAAATCTTGGAAATCCATGGTAATAATGCCCGGTGTTCATAACCAATCTTCCCTTAAAAGTGTGTTATCCATATTGTGATCCATAAATTGTATTGAATTCGACCAATGTAAATATGATAGTATGAATTCTTAGTGTAAAGCTCAAGGCCAAGGCCTAGATAGTGATTGTTTAGCTATTTATTTTTGATAAATGTTCTTTTTATATATTATGAGGTAAACTTGCCTTGTTATTCACAAGATATGTATATATTATTTCAAAAATTAATACAAAGGTCCAATATTTGTTTATAAATATCAAAAGAGGGACTATGAGTGCACTAGAGGGGAGGAGGAAGGGGGTCTAGGGGAGATGGAAAACATGCTAAGGTTTCTCAATTTCCTAGTCTCCTAACCTTAATATTTTCACCATATATTTTTTTAAAAATTCAGGTGACTAATCATTGAATCCAAGAAGTGGTTTTTGGGAAGTTCACCTTCCTTAATTATGAGGGCATGGGGGTTGATTATAAGTATTGAAGAGTGAAAGAGATTCCATCTCTATAATATTTCAAACATCTCTGTTCCCATGTATTCTCCTCATGCAATTTTTAGTTGGCCATTCTTATTGTGCATTATATTCCATTTATTCATTCCATTCACTAATGCATTACCAGGGAATTGTGGGAATTCTAAGAAGGTAAGATCCAAATATTGAAGGAATTTGGAATGCTTGCATTGTGGGAAGAAAGGACACTTGAAGAAAGAATATTGATCTTGAAAAGGAAAACAAGGAGATGAACAACATGAGAATAATTAGGAAGAAAATTTAGCAAGTCATGTGTTGCAAGATTCTTTAATCCTTTAATTAGATAATATTACTAACTCTTGGATGTTAGACTCTAGGGATTCATTTCATGTCACACCCCATAGGAAATACTTTCAATACTATGTTCAAGGTGATTTTCTATAGGGTTATTTGGGTGTTTATGAACCATATAAAATTTTGGGAAAGGGTAAAATATAGATAAAATTACATAATGGAAACCAATGGTTGTTGAAAGAGGTGAGGCATGTTCCTTATTTGAGAAAAAATCTTATTTCAACAAGGCAGTTGAGAAGTGAAGGTTGTATAATTACATTTACAAAAAAAGTCATGGAAGTTCACTGAATGATCATAGATAATAATAGAAAGAGAGAAGCTATGTACAATGTATTTATGTATCAACAATGTTGGCTTTTCTATCGTTTGCTCCTAAAAGAGAAGTTACACCATTGTGGCAGCATAAGATTGGGAACACGAGTGAGAAGCAGATGCAGATTCTCCATTCAAGGAATTTGTTTCCAAGATTGAAGCAAGTTTATTTGATTTCTATGAGCACTGTGTTTATGGAAAATAGAAGAGAGCCATATTTCTCAAAGTTCTAAGAAAAAGAAGAGTGAAAAGTTAGAAATTAAGCATACAAATGTATGGGGCCCAGCTTAGGTATCATATCTTGGTGTATCTTATTATTATGTTAATTTTATTGATGATGTGACTAAGAAAATTTGGGTTTATTGGATTCGAAAAAATATATAAGCTTTAATAATTTTGAGAAATTGAAATTGTTGGTTGAGATTGAGATAGAAAATAAGTTAAAATATCTCATATAAGATAATGGTGTTGAATAATACACCAAGGAGTTTGATAATTATGTTCATTCCATGGATTCATAGAGAAAACAATTTTAGGAATACCATAAAAAAAATGTCTGTCAAAAAGGATGAATAGAAAAATAATGGAGCATGTAGGGAGTATGAGATTGTGTGTAGGATTTCCATTATAGTTTTGGGAAAATTTTGTGGATATATTGTTTACTTAATTAAGAATCTTCAATTTCTTTGGATGGTGGCATTCTACAGGATGCATGGACAGTTAAAATGTAATCTACTCATTTCTTAAGAATTTTGGTTGTGAAATTTTTTTCAATATTAATATAAAATAGAACAAAGCTTGAGGGAAAATCCAAAAGTGTACATTTTTTTGGATATGGAGTTAATTATATTAGTTATCACTTAGGGATTATGAAAATCACAAAATATTTAGGAGTGGAGATGTGGTATTCAATGAGAATTTCATGTACAAAGGTGTGTTGCAAGGAAAAAAATAGGAAAAGCTACACACATAATACATTGTGCTTGATGAAATAAAAAAAATGAAACTCCAAAGGTGCTAGAAAATCAAAATGTTCAACAAGAACAACAACTAGTATGTCAAACTCCTACAAGTATTGTTAGAAGATATGTAGGGTTAAGTATACCCTTGTAATGGCACTCTTCTTCATTGTATTATGGATCGTTGATTGATTCCAGTGAACCAAAAAAATATGAAGAAATAATGCATGTAGAAACCAAAAGGAAGAGGGAGAAAGCCATGAAAGAGGATATGAACTCTTTGGTACATAACCAATCTTGCAACTTGGTTTTGTTGCTTGTAGATAAAAGAGAAATGAAAAATAAATGGGTTTACAAATTGAAGGAAGAAGATAGAGTAAAAAAGAGATATAAGGCCAAATATGTTTTAAAGGGCTTTAGATAGAATAAGGTATAGATTTTGATGAATTCTTTTCTTCAATTATTAAAATGACTTCAACTAGAACTATTTTATGTCTATTGGTAGTGGAACATTTTCATATTGAATAGTTGCATGTAAATACAACTTTTCTCCATGGGGATTTGGACGAAGAGATTTATATGTATCATCCACAGAGGTATGGCATCAAAGGGAAGGAAAAAATAGTATTTAGATTGGAGAATAGCTTGTATGGCGTGAAGAATTTTTTGAGGTGATGGTATTTGAAATTTGGAAGATTTATGATAGAATAATGCCATAATAGATGGAAATATGACCACTATGTTTATTTTAAGAGGTTAGATAATGATAGCTATATTATCCTACTATTGTATGTAGATGACATGCTTCTTTTGGGGTCTAACCTATAGGATATAAATGTGCTCATAATAAAATTGGCTAATTATTTTTCGAGGAAGGATTTGGGTGTTTCTAATTGAATATTTGGTATGAGAATAACAAGAGACAAGAATATCATAAATTAACATTGTCTTAGAATGAGTACATAGAGAAGGTGTGGGAAATATTTACAATGTTGGATAAAAACCTAGTTGGTACACCTTTAGACAACCACCTCAAGCTAATTAAAGAGAAGTGTCCCAAGAAAATAGACTACATGTCAAGGTTATGTATTCATCAACAATTTATTGTTTCATGTATGTGGTGCCATGCACAACTACGAATATTTCTTGTGTTGTGGGAGTTGCGAGAAGATATATGAATAGTCTAGGTAAAGAGCATTGGAATGAAATATATTGGATTATCAGGTATTTGGGAAGCAATAATTATTTAGGAATTATGTTTTGGAGGTTTAACATTATTCTATAGGGATATTTTGATTCAAATATGGAAGTTGATATAGATAGCATGAGGAGAACCATAGGGTATGATTTTATTGTAGGTGGAACAATGATAAGTTGGATTTAAAAATTGCAAAAGGTTGTTTCACTTTCTATAATTAGAAGTAGAGTATATTGTTGCTACAAAGGCTAGTAAAGATATGATTTTCTCACTATTTGGTAAAATTGACTAAGGGAAAGAACATAACTTTGTACACGTTGCTTAGTAGTACTATTATTGTTGAGTGCAATAGTTTTGTTGTTCCTAAGAATGGAATAGAAAATATTGTAATATCTGGAGAAAATACTATGTTGTGGCATAAAATGCTGGGACATATTGGAGAGAAGGGCCTTCAAATAATACATGGTAATGATATGGAAGAAGGTATGTCTAATTTCTCTTTGTATTTTGATTTATGTGAACATTATGTATATGGGAAGCAGAATTAAGTGAGATTGTCCTCTAGTGCTAAGAGGGAGAAAGGAATATTATAGATAGTGCACAATAACGTGATTGGGAATATGGTGGTTTCATCATTAGGTAAATCTATGTTTTGTGTCTCATATATAAAAAATTTAGGTAAACTCGACTCAGGGAAAGAGTCAAAGTTGACTAGGTCAAACAATGGTGGTTTTGGGCATGTGGTATAGTGTACCCATGGTTTTCTACCCAAAGATATCATATAATGGAGCCTTTAAAAGGCTCAAAGGATATGTATTGTAGTGGGCTAGGAAGGTGAGTGGTGAAGGCTCACTTGGCCTAGTTTTGGCCAAGGGACTAATGGAATTCTCTTAGCTAGGTTGTTTCCCTAGGTTTGGGGTTTTCCCAGGTTAATATGTGTGCATATTGTGCTTAACATTTGTATTGTTGTTGGTTTGTTTAATATTCCTCT
Source organism: Pinus albicaulis (assembly GCA_034641835.2). Lineage (NCBI taxonomy): Eukaryota > Viridiplantae > Streptophyta > Pinopsida > Pinales > Pinaceae > Pinus > Pinus albicaulis. Next base: position 1,137,360,138 of record CM076570.1, on the reverse strand, counting down.
CAGTAAATATGTTCCTCTCTGGCAATTTTTTTAATAGTTATAGAGGTTTACGAAGGAATTGGGAAAGAAGAAGGAGAATATTAGGTTGTACAGTGATAACCAAAGTGTCATTTGCCTTGCAAAGAACTTAGAATTACATTATAAGACTAAAAATATATAGATTAGGTACCATTTCATATGATCAATTTTATAATATGGAAATTTGAAATGTGAAAAAGTGCACACTAGCCAGAATCTTGCATACACGTTAACAAAGGCAATAAATATGGAGAAGCCTAGTTTCTGTTAGTTTTAGTTGGCCTTAAGGCATGACTCTAAAAATGATAAATTTTCTAGGTTAGTATAGTCCAATAGGTGTTATAGTGGTAGAGTTCTGGTGATCAATCCCCAAGTGGGAGATTTTTTATTATGGAGTTTGATTATATTCCTAATTCATAGAATCCATTTCATATGTGTTTGGATCCATATTATTGATTGGGGGCTGGATGTAGGGCATTTCCTCCCCACTACTATTTCTAAAGAGTCTGGTGGGGATAGAAACAATATTTAGAGCCCCCCCCCCTCCCCCACGTAGAGAGGTTTCAAGGGTAGTGTTGAGTCTCAAATCTGCATCTTTCCTATACACCTTTCTAGACCTTTTTTCATTCACATGAACCTTCTAAGTCGTCAATATCATTGCATATTAATTGTAAAAGAGCATCTAAAATGGTTTTTAACTATGTTTTGTGTCTGCTGTTTGATTTATATTTTTGCTCATTTAGCTGCGGAATCTTGCCACTTTCCGCAGCTGCTGCAACTTTCCGCAGCCATTTTGTGAAAGTCTATGTTGCAGGTGTCTTCAGGAAATTCAAGCCACATGGGCAAGTCAAAAATGATGTGGACATGGATCGTGTCCTATTGGCTCGGGAAAATTCACCCAAGGAGGCTGTGGTCAAAGGTGGCCAAGTGGAAGTCAACTGTAGAGTCCCACGGTGACAGGACTCTGTTTCTCACCACGTGAAGATTTGTATGACCGTTTCTAATTTACGGGAGACACATCAACACCTGTACACGGCTCCATAAGTCGAATCCAACATCCACTCTTCATAGATTTACTCCTCACCGCGGCCATGATGCTGGATCTCTGGACGTGATGGTTCACGTGTCTCTATCAACACAAACTTTAGGGAATTAGTTATATCACCTTTGTTATAAATAACGCGTTTTCATACGCATAATAGTTAGCCTCCATATAGCTTTGTAATGTAATTGCGTTGCCACTGTGCTGTAATATCATTTCTCTGTTATGACTGCATTTTAATATATAAGAAGACTCTGTTTCCAAGCGTAATTCGTATTTGAAGGTTGTTGCCCGAGGCTGGTGCAGAGGGCCCCTGCACACGCTGAGGTTTTGTGCATTATTGTATAGTTTCTTGTTTTATTTCTTTAAGTTCATTGTGCCATAAGTCATTCACGTGTTTATACATTGCATCTTTCATGATATTTATGCTTCATCTCTGTTCATAATCTTTCATGCTTTACATTTTACTTCTGTCCATAATCTTTCATGTTTTATGTTGTGGTTAACTGATCAGTGTTCTTGTTTCAGATTACAATAGGCAGCCCGGGCACTTGCACATCTTTTTATAATGACTAATGACATGGAATCAATATTGTCCTTCTACTAATTTACTTTTCTTAGTTTTTGTTTAATTCCAGCACTGTTTGTTTATTTTAGTCTTGCACATTTGCTTCAGTAGTTAGATTTAGATATATTAAATTGCTCATGTCATTTTCAGTTACCTCCGAAAACCATAGCTGGACTAATGGTGAGGGATTGAAGTATGAGTGTGTAGTTTGATATTAGTTTACTTTCTGCAAGTTATAAATATTAAATTGCTCATGTCATTTTCAGTTACCTCCGAAAGCCATAGTTGGACTAATGGTGAGGGATTGAAGTATGAGTGTGTAGTTTGATATTAGTTTCTTTTTCTGCAAACTAGATATCAGGTTGCTCAAGTTGTTTATGGTTACCTCCGAAAGCCATAGCTAGACTAATGGCAAGGGATCAGAATATAAGTTGATGTAATTTGATTTAGATTTACTTTGTTGCAATTCTTGGATTTCCTTAAGCATAGTTTCTTTTGTATTTGGACAGCAGCAAGGATAATGAGTTTCATGATCAGTAGTTCACTGTTGTTTGACTAGAATAGTGATGCAATTTCATTTTCTTTGAAGAATTAATTTTGTCATTGTGTGTTTTAAAATTCTTTTGAAGTTTGGAAAATCATTAGAAGGACATCATTGCCTTGCATATTTTTCTCCATACTTGTCTTTTAGAATTTCATAAAAATCCAAAAACGACAAAAAGTAAGAGATAGGTTATCTTGCACATATAGTGCGCCACACTTCATCAGCTTACGAATCCCAGATTGACATACTTGTCTTTTAGAATTTCATAAAAATCCAAAAATGACAAAAAGTAAGAGATAGGTTATCTTGCACATATAGTGCACCACACTTCATCAGCTTACGAATCCCGGATTGATAAATTAATGTAGAAATTTAGGACACACTAAATTGACCAAACATTTTGGCGCCGTTGCCGGGGAAGTGTAACTAGGTAGCCAATTTCTTAAAAAAAAATAATAATAATAAAAGAAGGGAAAACTTGATAATTTCTTGAAGTATGCTCTCCTCTTGCACCTAGTGTGATCTGGAGGATCAGAAAAGAGAATTATTGGTTTAGTAATTTCTTAAGTATGCTCTCTTCTTGCACCTAGTGTGACCTGGAAGATCAGAAAGAGAATTATTAGCCCAACTTTAAAAAAAATAAAAAAAAATGACATGCATAGAGCAAGAGATTCTAGGGGAAGGTTTATAGCTAAAGCCAAGAGTTCGATTTTTACAACTCCATCTTCTTCAAGGCATAGACAAGATTCACCACCATCTACCCCTAGCCTTAAGATTTTTGGAATTCAAGGAGCAACTGAATTAGAGGATTCTCCTATACCACCTACTAAATCTCATTTAGAAAAGGAAGAGACTCCCTCTCATCCTCCCTTGATAGAAGAACCAGAGGACTTTAAGGACTCTAAAGGAACTATCATGGCAGAGGAAATAATAGATGGATTTGGAGGTAGAGGTAGAGGTAGAGGAGGAGGAAACAATGGAGACAACAATGGTGAAGATAATAATGGAAGAAATAGGGAAGGAGATAACTTGTTTGGATTCCCTATAGTTGATGAGGAAACTCATACAACAATGAAAAATATCTCACCATCTATCCTCCCCAAATTTTATGGATTACGAAGTGAGGATCCTGAAACATTTCTGTTTGAGTTTGAAGTCGTGTGCCGAACCTATGACTATATGGAAGACTCTCAAAAACTCAAACTGTTTCCTTCAACATTGAAGGGAGTCGCTTTGAAATGGTTCATGGGATTAGTCACCCAATCTATTAGGACTTGGAATGATATGAAACAAACATTTTTGGATAGATACTTGGACTATTTTATGCCCACCAATCACAAGGATGAGGTATTCAAAATGATGCAGAAAGAAGATAAAAACTTGGAAGATTTACTTGAAATATTTCAATACAACTTAAAAAGAGCAAAGATGAGCAACTTAGATGATGAAACCTTGAAAGCCCTCATATTAAAAGCCATTAGAGATGAATGGATAGATATTTTAAACATGATGGGGAAAGGATACATTTCTCAACTTCCACTTCGTGATATAACAGAACTATGTGTCCATCTCTCAAGAGGAAAATCTAAAACAGGAAAAGGGCCTAGGGATCCTTCTCTTATTAGGGCTAACAAATCCGCAACTGGATCAGTAAGTAGGGCAGAGATTGGTAATATGCTTGATGAATTCAAAACTGATATCTTAGGGAGCCTTAGTGAACAACTAGACACCCTTAAAATCCAAAACAAGCAGAAAGCAGAAACAGATGCTCTAGCCATCTTTTGTCTGAAATGTAGGAAGAAACATGCTTTAAGGGAATGTCCCTTGGATGCAAAAGTTGTAGAAACATGTATAATTTGCTCAGAGAATCATGAGATCAAGGATTGTCCTTCAATTCCTGGACTCAAAGCTGTCTTTCAAGAAGACCCAAATTCAGTAGAATCTCTCTATTTTGTTGCAAGAAGACCTTGGCAGGGACAACAAAATCAAGGGTTTAACAACCCTATGAATCTTCAAACCCCACCAAATTGGAATCCTTGGCAACAACCTTGGCCCCAACATCAAAATCCATATCAGCCATGGGTACAAAGGATGCAAAATCCTTATGGGAGATTTGCTCAATTTTATCAATATCCTCCATATTTTCAAAATCAACAAGCTCCACAACTTCCAAACCCAAATCCACAACTTTCATTTCCATTTCCACAACAACAACCTTCTCAACAAAATCCAAATCCTCAACCCATGCTCCCATACCAACAAAAGAAAAATCAACTTCCAGCTCAGCCATTGCCAAATCCTAACAATAAAAATCCTCAGAATACTTACATGGTAGAAGGACAACAATTTCCTACCTATATGATTGTTCCTCTCAACGATGTACAACTCAGATCTGGTAGAGTTTTAGAAAAAACTTCTATAGATATTCAAGAACAAGATACCTCTGAGGAGGACTCTCTTAAAGTCAATGAGGGTTCTGAGGAAGCATCTCTTCAAAATTCAAACATTCAAAAAGAAAAAGAAAATTTAACACCCACAACTCCTATAGTTGAGCAACCTGCATCTTCATCTACACCTCCTTTTCCTGAAAGACTACAAATTGACAAGGGGGTGGAAAAAAAAATCTTGTTGCCTAACTATGATTTTCTAGATGAATTGAAGAATGTTTGTATCAAGATTCCCTTGTTACAAGCCATTCGAGAGATTCCTATTCTAGCAAAAACAATAAATGAGTTGAGTTTCAAAAGACCAGGAAGGAAACTAAAAGACACAAGAAGAATCCACCTGGTAGGAAAAATTGCAGATATTATGATGGGAAAAATTACCATGCAGAAGTATGTAGATCCAGGGAGTCCAATTGTCAAGACACATATAAATGGGATAGAAATTCCAAACACATTGATTGACTTAGGGGCTGCTATCAACATTATGAGTAGACAGACTATGGAATAGCTAAAACTTCCTAACCTTATTTTTACACCTACTTTACTGCAACTTGCAGATCGATCAGTTATTAAACCAGATGGTGTATTAGAAGATATTTCAGTCTCCTTAGATTCTTGGGAATATCCAGTATATTTTATGATTTTGACTCCCAAGAGTAATCTAGGAGGGCACCCACTTATTTTAGGAAGACCTTGGTTAGCCACAGCTGATGCTTTCATTAGTTGTAGATCTGGGGATATGTACATTTCTAATGGTAATTCGATAAAGAAATTCAATTTGTATCCTCCAACAAAAGCAATCACAGAAGTAGGAGACAATGAATGGGTTGATGATGAGGACACTATACAACCTGTCTTTACCATTTCTAAAATCAGTGAGGATAGTCAAATTCTGAACACATTAGAAAATTTTGAGATATCTTCAGAATATGACCCTACACAATTTCAATTGGAATCTGACATAGAATATTTATCATCAAGGCAAATGTCTCTATACTCTATGGAAGAGTTTGGTAGTTCTACTATTGAGATTTTTCCAGGAAAAACATTGAATATCAACAAACATTTGGAAAAGTCACAACAAGAAGAACTAACCAAAATCTTGCGAAAACATTCTACTGCATTTGCATGGGAGTATACTGACATGAAGGGTATTGATCCTAAGACTTGCATCCATCATATCTATATTGAGGAAAACAGTAGACCAATCACACAACCTCAAAGAAGGATGAATCCAAATCTTAGGGAGATAGTGAAAGAAGAGCTCCAAAAACTTCTCAATGTAAACTTCATTTATCCAATTTCAGATAACCGATGGGTTTCTCCTTTGGTTATAGTACCTAAAAAGAATGGTAAATGGAGGGTATGCATTGATTACAGGGAATTGAACAAAGCAACTTTGAAGGATCACTTTCCTTTGCCTTTTATCGATCGGGTATTAGACACATTAGCAGGTAAAAAGTACTTTTCATTTTTGGATGGTTTTAGTGGCTATAATCAAATTCAGGTAGCACCTGAAGATCAAGATAAGACCACATTTACTTGTCCATGGGGTACTTTTGCCTACCGAGTGCTTCCTTTTGGGTTATGTAATGCACCAGCAACATTCCAAAGAGCAGTACTAGGAATTTTTTCTGATCTAATCCATGATTGTGTAGAGGTTTATATGGATGATTTTACAATTTATGGTAATTCATTTGAAGAAGCATTAGAAAATTTGGAAAAAGTTCTTATAAGATGTAAAGAAACAAACCTTTCATTAAGCCATGAAAAATGCTTTATGATGTTTACTGAAGGGATTGTTTTAGGACATCATATTTCAGGAGATGGGATTAAGGTTGATAGATAAAAAGTTGAAGTCATCTCCAAGTTGCCTATTCCAAATTATCAAAGAGATGTTAGAAGTTTTCTAGGATTTACTGGTTACTATAGAAGATTTATAGAAAACTTCACTAAAATAGAATCTCCACTCTTCAAATTGCTTACAAAAGACTGTGAATTTAAATGGGATCCTGATTGTCAATCAGCCTTTGAAACTTTGAAAACAAGAATATCTGAAGCACCTATCTTGAGAGGGCCAAATTGGAAACTCCCTTTCCATATTTCTACGGATGCTTCAGATACAGCTCTAGGAGCTGTGTTGGGTCAAAAAGATTTAGTTCCTTATGCCATTTATTATACCAATAAAAATTTGACTCCCACAGAGTTGAACTATACTGTGACTGAAAAAGAGTTTTTAGCTGTTGTTCATGCAATTAATAAGTTTAGACATTACATAACAGGCTATTAAACTTTTATTCATACTGACCATTCTGCAATTAGATATTTAATGAACAAACCTGTTACTAATGGCAGAGTGACAAGATGGCTCTTACTTTTACAAGAATTCAATATTACTATGTTGGATAGACCAGGGAAACAAAATACAGTAGCTGATTTCTTGTCTAGGATTCAGAATACTAAAGAAGATTCTCCTGTAGAGGATAAGTTTCTTGATGAATACTTGTTTGCAGTAACTATTAAGACTCCTTGGTATGCAGATATTGCTAACTATTTGGTTACAAGGAAACTTCCTTCACATTTATTTCCAAATGAAAAACGAAAAATTATTCGGGAGAGTTCAAAATATTCATGGATTTCTAACGAATTGTTTAAAACAGGGCCAGATCTTGTGATCAGAAGATGTGTCAGGGAAGATGAAATGCCCGATATTCTTAAGGCATGTCATGATGAACCATGCAGCGGACACTTTACAGACAAAAGGACGGCCTATAAAATCCTCTCTTTAGGATATTATTGGCCTTCCCTCTTCAAAGATGCAAAACAATATGTCAAAAGGTGTGACAGCTGCCAAACAGTAGGGAAACCTACCCTTTCAAATGAAATGCCATTGCAAACACAGGTACTCATTGAACCCTTTGAAAAATGGGCTTTATATTTCATTGGACCTATTAATCCACCATCTAAGAAAAAGAAGTATATATTGGTTTGTACTGATTATGTTACTAAATGGGTAGAAGCCAAAGCATTAGTATCTGCTACTGAAAATTCAGTTGTTCATTTTCTTTATGAGGATATTTTTACTTGCTTTGGTGTTCCAAGAGAAATTGTGACAGATCAAGGAAGCCAATTCACATCCAACCCGGTGGAGAAGCTGATGGAAGAATACAAAATCAAGCATAGAAGATCTACTCCTTACCATCCGCAAGCAAATGGTCAAGTGGAGTCTACCAACAAAGTTCTTGAAAGTATCATCACCAAAACTGTTCATCTACATAGAAGAGATTGGGCAGAAAGGCTTCCTGAAGCCTTGTGGGCCTACATAACTACATGGAGAAATACAACAAGACATTCTCCCTATGAACTTGTTTATGGGAAAGAAGTCTTGCTCCCCATTGAGTTCCAAGTCAAGACCTTCAAGATAGCAGTTCAGTTGGGGATGGACTTATCAGAAGCCCCAAAGCATAGAATGGAGCAGTTGAATGAGCTAGATGAGATCAGACAAGAAGCAATTCTAAGAACTGATCTAGTTCAATATCAAAGAACTAAATGGCATGACAAATATATCAAAGAGAAGAAGTTTCAAGAAGGAGATTGGGCATTGTTATTTGACTCCAAGTTTAAAGATTTTCAAGGGAAATTTCAGACTCATTGGCTTGGGCCATACGAGATTGACAAGATCTTTAGCAATGGAGCTGTAAGAATCAAGACCATTGATGAGTTTCAAACTCCTCTTATTGTGAATGGCCATAGATTGAAAGTTTATCATAAGCCACTCTCAAAAGAGGAATTTGTCAAAATTTTTCAAGAAAATTCTGCAATCAGGCTCGTACAGAAGAATTCTTCTTCTCCACCAGCCTAGCTTTTGTTCTTTTCAGTTAAAAAAAAAAAAAAAAAAATTGTATAAGCCTAAAAAAAAATTGTATAAGCCTGAAAACCAATCACTGATTGGCAGTCTTATACAGAAAATATTGGGTGAAAATCAGGAACACCTGACACCCTATATTTTCCAAAAAAAAAAATCTCTCTTTCATTTCACAAGTTTTGTAACAACCCACTCCATTCCATTCCACTTCATTCCATTTCACTTCATTTTTCATTCCATTTTACCAATAAAATTCTCTTTCATGACCATTTCCATTTAGTCAATTGTCATCCGTTCATTTCCATTCACCCAAATAATAGTTGTGTCAGTTTTCGCAGCTGACATCTGTTTCCGCAGCTGACACCAGTTTCCGCAGCCAGAAGCAGATTCCGCAGCTACCACTCTGTTTTTCAAAAGAATGTACAGCTAGATGTTATTTCCATAATCATGAAATAAAATGCAGGTATGAGGACCAATTATGAAGACATGGAGCATTCAAGATATCAATGAGGAGCAACTAATTGAAGACCAAGGAAAATGGCAAGAATTCCAAGGTATGAGTAAAAATTTATTTCAAATAGCATTTAAAACACATTTTTATATAGTTATAAACCATAAGCTCCATCCATTATGTGCAATGATTATATTGACAAACTCCGTAATCACTCCATGATCTCTGTACAATCCTCCCACAATCCTCGCATTCATTCTCAAACGGTCCCATAATTAAACCTCCGATCTTCACTCATACTCCGATATTCCACCTGTGACAATGAAACGTAGTTGATTTGACTACGGCTTCTTTCAGCCGCATAAAATCCGTAGCCGTTGTATAAACGTGTTTACATTTATTCTGCAGCCACCAAATTTTAAAACACTGCCGGATGTGTTATAATCCTCCTATTGTTCTATTAATCTCACAGCCGCATTTCCGCCGTGCTCACGTAACCCTTCTCTGTTCCGCTTCACCCCATTTCATTCTCTGTTACGCTACAGTCTATATACCCACTCTCTGATATCTACCTACAGTCATCGTGCTCATTTCCGTTCATTCAGCCGTCCTACTTCCATTGAACCCTCCTCACGCAAGTAAGTTTTTAAAGAGCAAAAAGAAGGATGGGTAAATTGTTGAGAGCAGAACCAGAGGGACCTAAATTCATGGAAGGATACCCGCAAGTCAGGGATATATTGAAGAAGGCAAAGTGGCTGCGGTTTATCCAAAAGTTTAGAGGCTACCATAAAGAGGTGACAAAAGCTTTTGCAAGGTATTTCAATGGCCTGGAGGTAGAGATTGGAGACCTTAATTTTATGGTGAATGAGGCATCTATAGCATCCGCCACAGAACTTCCTCAAGAGGGTGAACGTTGGTTTAAGAACAAAAGCATTAGTGATGAAGCCTGGAGAATAATTCTACATAACCCAGGTATGGACATAACTATTTTTAAAAGAGGAATTCTTGTTCATGCTTTGAAAGAGGAATGGGCTACTTTGCTGCTAGTTGTTCAAAAATTTATCACCTGTGAGGGCCGTTTTGGGTCAATGTATATGTACCATACCAGATTGCTGATGAACTTTCTAGATAACCAGACCCTCAATCTGCCATATTTCTATTAAATAGTTTGAAGAAGATGTCTGTGACTGTTCAGAAACATTTAGGGGATGTAGAACCACATCTATATCACCATGGTCTTGTAAAAATTTTGATTGAAAAATAGTTAAAGGAGAAGAAGGACACATGGGAACAATTTTTTATTAGAAATTTCTTTGAGGAACCTCAAGAAATTCCTGAAGGTAGCACATCAAGAAGGAGTAGGAGAAAAAGAACAAATGATGAAACTCAAAGTACTCCTACTACTACAATTGAAAGAACTAGTAGGGAAGAGAGACTATCAAAAAGAAAGAAGAAAGAAACCAAGCGTAAAAAGCCAATAACATCAAAAGAGAGAAAAAGTATTGAGGCTATGCATCAAACCCCTTCTTCTGAAGAAGATCATCAAGTGTTATCTGAAAGACTAGTTCACCTTCAAGAACAGTCATCTATGGCCAAGAAGAAAGAGAAAGGAAAACAAAAGCAAAAAGACAGTGGTCCACAGCGTATAAGAAGAAGTTCCAGGCTTAAGGGGAAGTTGAGGAAAACGCAAATGAAAGGACCCCATTTTATTGATTTGGGGGAAGAAACATCTGAACAATCCCCAGCTGGCCATAGTCCATCTCACTCTCAGTCAGACAGTGAACCTAGTTCATTTCATTCTCAGTCAGACATTGAACATAGTCCATCCCATTCTCAACCAGATGTTAATGTGAGTCCTTCTCAGCCAGATTTTGAAGACAACTCTCCTCCATGGCATTTTGGGGACAGCCCAATAAAAACGACACCTGAGATAGACCCAAAGCAACAAGAAGTATATGATTATATAGAATCTTTAGAAAGAGCAGCTACGGGTCCCAGTACTTCGTCCACTCAGCCTCACACAGCACAAGATGATCTAGTCCAATCACTAAAACAAGAAGTCTTTGAGCTAGAGCTTTTAAATAAACACATTAAAAATGAAAATGAGGCATTGAAGGAACAAGGAAAATTGGACAAAATCATTCATGATAATACCATGCTACATCTAGGACTATGGCAAAAGAAGAATAGGAAATTGAAGAGGAAATGCCAGAAGTTAAGCAGAGCACTGATTAATATCAAATTCAGATGCTTGATGAAAAAGCCCAGGATGTTAGCAGCACCAAGGAAGAGGAGGAGAGGATTGGATGTACTGGCTGAAGTGTCAAGGCATATGAATTGAAAAAGGATTATCAAAATTTTGGTTGCATGAGGACATACAACACCTTCACAGTGGGGGTATGTTGAGTCTCAAATCTGCATCTTTCTTATACACCTTTCTAGACCTTTTTCATTCACCTGGACCTTCTAAGTCGTCAATATCATTGTATATTAATTGTAAAAGAGCATCTAAAATGGTTTTTAACTATGTTTTGTGTCTGCTGTTTGATTTAGATTTTTGCTCATTTAGCTGCGGAATCTTGCCACTTTCCGCAGCTGCTGCAACTTTCCGCAGCCATTTTGTGAAAGTCTATGTTGCAGGTGACTTCAGGCAAATCGAGCCACATGGGCAAGTCAGAAATGATGTGGACATGGATCGTGTCCTATTGGCTTGGGAAAATTCACCTAAGGAGGCTGTGGTCAAAGGTGGCCAAGTGGAAGTCAACCATAGAGTCCCACGGTGACAGGACTCTGTTTCTCATCACGTGAAGATTTGTATGACCGTTTCTAATTTACGGGAGACACATCAACACCTGTACACGGCTCCATAAGCCGAATCCAACATCCACTCTTCATAGATTTACTCCTCAACGCGGCCATGATCCTAGATCTTTGGACGTAATGGTTTACGTGTTTTCTATCAGCATAAAATTTAGGGAATTAGTTATATTTCCTTTGTTATAAATAATGCGTTTGCATACGCATATTAGATTAGTCTCCATTAGCCTCCAGATAGCTCTGTAATGTAATTACGTTGCCACTGTGCCGTAATATCATCTCTCTATTATGAATGCATTTTAATATATAAGAAGACTCTGTTTCCAAGCGTAATTCGTATTTGAAGGCTGTTGCCCGAGGCTGGTGCAGAGGGCCCCTGCACACGCTGAGGTTTTGTGCATTACTGTATAGTTTCTTGTTTTATTTCTTTAAGTTCATTGTTCCATAAGTCATTCACGTGTTTATACATTGCATCTTTCATGGTATTTATGCTTCATCTCTGTTCATAATCTTTCATGCTTTACATTTTACTTCTGTCCATAATCTTTCATGTTTTATGTTGTTGATTAACTGATCAGTGTTCTTGTTTCAGATTACAAATAGGCAGCCCGGGCATTTGCATATCTTTTGAATAATGACATGGAATCAATATTGTTCTGCTGCTAATTTATTTTTCTTAGCTCACATTTAATTCCAGTATTGCTTTGTTTATTTCAGTTTTGCACATTTGCTTCAGTAGTTAGATTTAGATATATTAAATTGCTCATGTCATTTTCAGTTACCTCCGAAAGCCACAGCTGGACTGATGGTGACGGATTGAAGTATGAGTGTGTAGTTTGATATTAGTTTACTTTCTGCAAGTTAGATATATTAAATTGCTCATGTCATTTTCAGTTACCTCCGAAAGCCACAGCTGGACTGATGGTGAGGGATGGAAGTATGAGTGTGTAGTTTGATATTAGTTTACTTTCTGCAAGTTAGATATATTAAATTGCTCATGTCATTTTCAGTTACCTCCGAAAGCCACAGCTGGACTGATGGTGAGGGATTGAAGTATGAGTGTGTGGTTTGATATTAGTTTACTTTCTGCAAGTTAGATATATTAAATTTCTCATGTCATTTTCAGTTACCTCCGAAAGCCACAGCTGGACTGATGGTGAGGGATTGAAGTATGAGTGTGTAGTTTGATATTAGTTTACTTTCTGCAAAATAGATATCAGATTTCTCAAGTTGTTTATGGTTACCTCCGAAAGCCATAGCTGGACTAATGGTGAGGGATCAAAATATAAGTTGATGTAATTTGATTTAGATTTACTTTGTTGCAATTCTTGGATTTCTTTAAGCATAGTTTCTTTTGTGTTTAGACGGTAGCAAGGATAGTTTGGTTTTCATGCTCAATAGTTCATTGTTTGATTTATTAGGCTAGCAGCACATTTTCATTTCCTTTCAAGTTTTGTCATTGTATGTTTCAAATTCCTTTTGAAGTTTAAAGTTGGTAAATCATTATAAAGGATATCATTGCCTTGAACAATCATAAACCATACTTGTTTTTATTTTAGAATTTCCATCTCACATTAGAAAACCAAAAAAGACAAAAAAGGTAAGAAATAGGTTATCTTGCACATATAGTGCGCCACACTTCATCAGCTTACGAATCCCGGATTGATAAATTAATGTAGAAATTTAGGACACACCAAATTGACCAAACATATGACATGGAAGCCTTCATTAGAGGAAGAAGACTTTGAGTGATCACTCCAGCCATGGGTAGATGAGGGCCCTCAATTCCTCCTGTGATGTTGATGCTGTGAGAAGCAAAATGGAATCAAACTCGGAGAGCGTCATGGCTGTGACAAGGCCAAATTTGCAGTGGCTGGTAGAGATAGCCTGCATTACTGGCCACAGCAGTGAAGGTGTGTTTCCCCTACTGGTTGAGGCAATCAAGCAGCTACAGGAAAAATGGAGAACCCACGGCCACAGTGACTTGGGACAAGTCACAATATTGTGTTGGGGGACTGTTCGAACACGGTCCCCTAAAGCTGCAAATTTTGTACAATTTTGTATATTTTTGGTATTAATTATTCTAACGCAGGGGTTTTGGGGTGGGTCAAAGCCTCAAATGCATTGTAATGCGTCAAAGGGTAGACCTAGAGTCCGCAAACCATAGTTTACGACCACAGGAAAGCGTAGGCTAAGTCAATATAAATATATGAAAATTTTGAGTCTAGAGGTAGGCATGAATTTGGACTGATGCTACGTGCAAACTGTTAGATCTATTTTTGGTTGTTTTGGGTAAGGACTCCTGTCAGCTGTGTGTGCGGAGATCCTCAATCCTGCTTTGTGTGATCCCTGCTCACTGTGTGCGCAGGCTGTGTTTGGGTTGTAACTGGGTTTTTGAATCCTAATATATGTGGATATAGTTGAAGTATTACTGTGTTATATGTATCTATTGTTTTACTATTAATGCGAATAAATTTGTGTTATCTATTTATGCTGCGAATACATCTGTGTTATGGTATAAAGTATATTAGTGATCTGTTATAGATGTGTTTATTACTAATACACACGTGGATGCGAAGGTACTGACTATATCTATGCATGGTAATAGCTCTGTTATGATTAATTGTGGATTATACTATTAACAAACCTGCGAATAGACCTGTTCTTTGTGAATCTAAGAAGTTGCGAATACAGATCTGCCTCACTTACCTACTCTCTCTCAGGGTATGGAAACCTGGTTTGAACACCCTCACATATTGCTTCAGGTGAGACCTTGGCCTGCACATGTAGATCATTTCCAAAAGGGCCAGCAGTATAGGGGTTTGTTGAAAAACCTTAACCTCCGAACCTAGGTCAGGACCCCTCGAGCCAACACCACTCTAGGTGCACTCACCCATCCTATGAATCTAGTTGGAAATTGAGGATTGGTTCTGTGCAAATTGAAAAATGGATCAAACTTCAACACCATCACATTCTTTTTTTTGATGGTGCGTCGAGAGAAAATCTGTGAGAAGCAGGTGAAATAGTCATAGTTGAATCTAAAGTAGAAGTAGAAACTGATATTTTCTTTAAGGTGTCAACAAAGTGAAAAATAATAAATCTGAAGCCTTGATCTAGGAGTAAGGTTGCTTAGGATAATAACACATGAGGATATTACAATTTTTGAAGAGTCTCCCGCTGAAGCCCATCCTCTGAAGCTCGATTGGGTAATAGGACCATTCTAGAGACAACAAGAGGAAACCAGGGTTCAACGAGGGTTCAATTGATAACCACACCAAGGACTGGAATCGTGGTATTTGCTGCAACAAGCCAGCCTAGTAGGGCACCGTTGGAACAAGTCTTGGTTGAATAGTTTTTAGTTTGCAAGCCATGTTTTAAAATATAATATTGGGACAAATGGGTTTTTTTACATTATCCGTGTATTCTAAGGATTGTTACTATGTATACACCAAGCCTACTGGTGTAGTAAATCTAGGTACAATTATTAAAGTGGAGGTTGTTGTGAATAATTAATACATGGTGAAATTTATTATTGGACTGCATTACTATATGTATACATCATCTCTGACTGCAAAATTGGTAGAATTTTTTTTTTTAATTTATAACCTTAAGGGTAAAATCCCCTTGGGACATTACACTAATCAAAACAACAGATCTAAGTATGCTAATATATAAACACATATTTCTATAAATATGAATATTCTGACCCTCATTTCTGCATTTGTATTCAAACAACTAGAAAATAAGGGACCACGGCCTATGGACCTTCCTTAGCAGATGGTATATCGTTGGTTTTCTATTCACATATTCTAACAACGGCCTACTTTTTCCAGTTGAACAATAGCAATAGTACCATAGCAATAGAAAAGATACATAACTAAGAATAGAACTTATTAAAGTGAAATTCAAGCCCATTGCGTGGGTTCTTGAGAATATCACCATTAGGACCAACAACTAGAAATTCCTCCTTTCCCAAACAATGTTTAATAATGTAGGGGCCCTGCCATAAGGACTAAAAATTCCAACGACCAAGGGTATCATGGGCCTTATCATAAACCAGAACGTGGTAACCTTACTGAAAGTAGTGAGGATGAATATGATGAAAGAAAAATAAACAAAAATAGCTCAAAACTGGAATGAATTACCACACTGACACACATGCCCTTCTTTTATAGAAGAAGAAAAGACAGGTCACAAAAATAGAATACACTAGTAGTATGCCTAGGCTAAAAATAGACAAACCCTAAACTACCTAGAAAAGTGCACCCTCACTACATGAAGTGACTCCTAGGACAAAGAATCCCCAACCTTGGAGACTGCACCCTAGCTATTTCTAGAGTAGCATTTATGCTAATACTGGAAAACAAAACAAAAAAATAGAAAAACAATTCAAAGTGTAGGAAAATCTGAACATAACTCAGCATATACAGATCTCATATGCATGCCTCTATTTTACTCTACAAGACTAAAGTGCCGTATAAAAGCTTAACTGGTGTTGCACTACAGTCCTGCAGTCATCTTTGTCAGACACAGGAACCCAAAGGACAATCTGATCTGTTGTGAATGTTGAAGCACGCCATCATTACTGGGGGCCACATACTAAACAACATAAAATTAACACTAACAAAAGGAAGAAAAAAAACTTTCTCCCACCACGAGGTTGTGAAAAAGGCTTTGGTTATGTCAGTGGAGAAAAAAAATATAGGTTGTTGAATTTACTGCAGGAATGTTCAAGTGAAGGCTTTATTGCAATAAATAAGATGATGATTAAAGGCTTCGTAAGGGTAGCGTCATTAATTGGCCTTGGATATTCCCAAAGCTAGGGAAAGGTTTGCAAATTATCTTGAACAAGAAAAAGTGAATGGCTGGCTTATGTCATCTTTCACCTACAACACAAAATCTGATCCCACAGAGTCGAATGGGGACATGTCTTCATGAGCTTAGAGATATTTCCATGCCTCTCTCCATATGATCAACATAACTAGTGCCAGTAAATGGCCAAGTATGGTTGTAGAATTCATACTTGAGGGGATTTTTGGAAATAGGAATTGGATTTACATTCAAAAATGTGTTAGAGCTAACCTCTAAGATTTTACAGCTAAGTTATATGTTTTGGCTGAGAATCTCATGGCTTTTCATAAAAGAAGCCAAAATAAACTAATAATGACAATTTAAATTGATAATAAATAGAAGTACATGCTATAAATGTACAAATAGGGACTAGTTTTCTGAAACGAAAAATTGAATGTAAGGAGGAACAATTATTGAGGTGAAAGTAACCAAGATATATTATAGGGACATGGTAATGTGTCTATACTTATACCAAATGGTGTTTTCAAAAATATACAAAACTCTTGTATGTTCACAGCTTTAAGCACAATCTGTGGCCTGTAATTCCAATCGCAAAACAGAACAGAAAGTAGAGCTTGCTGAGAAAAATTGTCTTGACTAGTGTTACACCAAGTTTCAGGGGTATTTGGACAAGGGAAGGGGTTTTGGTGATGGCTAGAAGGTACCCATGAATTAAACAATAGACAATAGAATGTGGGCAAGAAAAAAAAATTAAAGATACAAAAATTATTATTACAAATTAGATATGTAAAAGCCTAAAACAATGAAAATATCAACTTCACAAAGTGAAGGAACTTCAAGTTCAACTTATAAAAATACAGGATAAATTATGAACGATAATATTAATAATTCCACATGAAATAGAAACCAATAACATTCATAATTCGATCATATGGTAAAATACAACTAATCAATATGAAACCAACACCATTCATAATATCTTAGGGCAAAACCCCTGCATCAATGTGTAGGGCCTCATCCCAATAGCCAACAAGCAGGTTTGTTTGGTTCAATTCCTTCACAATCTATCAGAACTACTACTCAAAATGATGTAACGTTTGGTGCCTCTAAGCTGGTTCTTGTGTTAGAGAAACCTCCAGAAAGTGCACTAGTAGAGAAAATGTCCAAAAACGTATTATTACAAGAAAAACATGGCCAAAAAAATAAAAAATATGTACAATTAAATGAGGAAAATGATATCTCAAGGAAAAATTCCCACATTAATCTGCAGGGCCTCATCCCAATAGCCAACAAGCATGTTTATATTGTTCAATTCCCTCACAATCTACCATAATTGCTACCCAAAATGCTGCAACTTTTGGTGCCTCTAAGTTGGTTCCTGTGTCAGAGAAACCTCTAGAAAGCGCACCAGCAGACAAAATGTCCAAAAACTTATTATTACAAGAAAAACATGGCAAACAACCTACAAAATACAAACAATAAAATGAGAGGAATGATAAAATACAACTAAACAATACGAAACCAATACTATCTACTATTGTCGGAACTATAAACGTAATGAGCATATACAAATTTGCTAGATTTATAGGTTAATGATTAATCATAAGAAATCGAACAAATTGTATTCACACAAATTAGAAGGACAAAGGAATAAACTATTAAGAACATGACTTCACTTTCCAATAGCATGTAGAGTGCTAAAATATTTGTTGGATAAGCTTAAGGAATTTATGCAACTCCATTGGGATAAACTAAAATACAAAAGCTTCCAGCATTTCAATATAAATGATAATGTGGCAAGCAAACTTTCTTAGCAATTAGCTCACCCAAGTAGTAAGTGTCCTTAAGTAACAACTCCTATATACCTAGGAGATCACAAAATGTTGCAATAACTTCAGACTTTGTTGAAGGTTTTTAAGAATTGCTTCAGAAAGAACATATATTGCCTTCAGACAAATATTAGGAAAGTAACGTCAAACGATTAGCTTATGAAATTTGGACAATATTTTGATTATCATATAATAAAGTAGGGGTCTTTATTATTAAGCAAGGTGACTCTAGATAATGGGTCTTCATTATTAAGCATGGTGACTAGTGGAAGAATTCAGTCTTTAACTCTATATTTTTTTGCCAATATTTTTTATTTACTGACAACTCTAATAGTAACACCACTGCTTTCTTTCCTTCCTCTGTATCCCATGCTAGCGCACACAAGGGAATGCTAGATTTTTTTTCACCTTTCATCAATCGCACTTAAGAGGAACTAGTTTTGACAAGTGGCAACTAGACATTCCTAAGACAGTTGAGGGAAATCTTCCCATCTTTAGGAGCATTTACATCACCAATTTTCTGGGATGTGGGTAACATCCCAACAGAAAATGATATGTCCCCAATAGTTGCCTTGTATCTCATGGATAGGGAAACACCAAAGTCTAATCCAACCCACTTTCATTTTGCATATGATGGTGGCCGGGTCCATTGAGGGTGAGCTGACAATGAGCTTAGATCCATTGATTGATCCATCATTGGATGCATCCCTTAGGGGTGGAACACATCCTTAATGCAAGTAGGTCCCATCCAAGATAAAAGGGAAAAGGATAAAAAAAATATCATGAATATATGAGAATGGACTATATCATTTATCAGTGACATAAATAGAACACATAAAATCATAAAAGTATTTCATCTAACACAGTTATGTATGAATACTTGGATCTTCGACTCTTACAGAAATTGTCACATGCCATTTCTGATGTATGTATGAATAATTTTCAGGGTAGGTGTCCCCATGTGTGGGTGCAAATCTCGCATATTTGGTAGGGGAATGACAACATATCCTCCCAGGTTGGTGGGCATTCCCAACCAATAAGTAAATGCATGATTGGTGGGCCCTGTTACCCATCATATAGAATGAGAATAATCCAGTTGAAGACCTCACCCAAGCAGGTTGCACTTGGAGAATTTTGGCTTCTTGGCTTGTTATATATCATGTTATATGAGGCCTACACTTGTGAATAGTTTCACTACTATTGTCATTTCCATCACAAAGGGAGGTTTACAGGTTGACCTTTAGATGGCCCTAGATTCGTGATTTAATTTGATGAGGTTTTGGTGATGGCCTTGTCCTAATAGCCAACAAGTATGTTTGTCTCTTTCAATTCCCCAAAAATATACTAGAACTACTACCCAAAATGCTGAAAATTTTGATGCCTCTAAGTTGGTTCATGTGTGAAAGAAACCTCCAGAAAGTGCACTAGCTGGAAAAAATGTCCAAAAACGTTATTACAAGAAAAAAATTGCCAACAACCTACAAAAGACGTACAATCAAATGATATGAATGGTAAATGGCAACTAAACAATATACAACCAATACCATCTAGTATAAAAACTATTGAAGTAATGGGCATATACAGATTTGTTAGATTTATAGGTTAATGATTAATCATAAGAAATCGAAAAAATTGTATTCACACAAATGAGGAAAAAGGAACAAAACTCTAAGAAAATGACTTCATTTTCCAATAGCATGTAGAGTGATAAAATATTTGTTGGATAAGCTTAAGGAATTTAGGCAACTCCATTGTGATAAACTAAAATACAATAGCTTCCAATATTTCAATATAAATGATAATGTGGCAAGAAAAATTGCTTAACAAATATCTCACCAAAGTAGTAAGTGTGCTTAAGTAACAACTCCTATACACCTAGGAGATAACAAAATGTTGCAATAACCTGAGACTTTGTTGAAGTTTTTTAAGAATTTCTTCATAAAGAACATATATTGCCTTAAAAAAAAATATTACGAAAGTGACTTCAAATGATTAGCTTCTGCAATTTGGACAATATTTTGATTGTCATCTAAAAAAGTATTGTGAGATTCCCAACAATCCTCCACGGCATGGGGTCTTTACTATTAAACAAGGTGACTCTAGATAGTGGGTCTTAATTATTAAGCATGGTGACAAGTAGAAGGATACAGTCTTGAACTCTGCATTTTGTTGCCAATCTGTATTTTGTTGCCAATATTTTTTATTTACTGACAGCTCTAATAGTAACACCACTGCTTGTTTTCCTTCCTCTATATCCCATGCTAGTGCACCCAAGGGAAAGCTAGATTTGTTTTCACTTTTCATCAAGCGCACTTAAGAGGAACTAGTTTTGGTAGGTGGCAACTAGATATTCCTAATACAGTTGAGGGACATCTACCCATCTTCAGGAGCATTTACATCACCAATTTTCTGGGATGTGGGTAACATCTCAAAAGAAAAAGGGATGTCCCCAATAGTTTCCTTGTACCTCATGGACAGGGAAACACTAAAGTCTAATCCAACCCACTGTCATTTTTCATATGATGGTGGTTGGATCCATTCAGGGTGGGCTGACAGTGAGCATAGATCCGCTGATTTATCCATCAGTGGATGCATCCCTTAGGGGTGGGACACATTCTTAATGCAACTATGTCCCATATAAGATAAAAGAGACAAGGATAAAAAAAAAATATCATGCATACATGAGAATGGACCATATCTTTTATCAGTGATGGAAATAGAACACATAAAATCATAAAACCATTTCATCTAACATAGTTATGTATGAATACTTGAGTCTTAGACTCTTACAGAAATTGTCACATGCCATTTATGATGTATGTATGAGTAGTTGTTAGGGTAGGTGTCCCCATGTGTGGGTGTACATCTCACATATTTGGTAGGGAAATGACAACATATCCTCCTAAGCTGGTGGGCATCCCCAACCAATAAATGAATGCATGATTGGTGGACCCTGTTACCCATCATATGGCATAAGAATTAATCTAGTAGAAGACCACACCTAAGCATGCTACACTTGGAGAATTTTGGCTCTCTGGCTTGTTACCTCCCATGTTATAGGAGGCTTGTTACCTCTCATGTTATAGGAGGCCTGCACTTGGGAATATTTTCACTACTCTTATCATTTCTGTAATATCCCAAAAAGGGATAATGCAGTAATA